>JABAYD010021323.1:0-12290 GCA_014822095.1 Diplotaxis tenuifolia
CCAGTCATATTAAATTTAGTCCAAGGAAGCAACCTCCTATGTACATACATAACAAAGAGGACGGGATTATGCATTACCATAATTCCTCCGTTAATTACCATATACCTGTGTATCATAAAAACACTACTTCGGGTCTTGTTCTGTGTTTGGTTTGAAGAAACAAAACACATCCATCGTTCACGAGCTGATATAAACTCCAGTATTTTCCCAAGAACCGAGTCTAGATTTTCTTTCTCCACAAAACGATATACCAAAAGACCTCCTTTGCTTCCCAAATCCCTCAAGGCTATTCCTGTATCCATGGCTGCCGCTCTCTCAGGTAAAGCCTTGACCTCTCCCTTATTAGCGCAAATTTCATATCTCTCTAGCAGAAACTTCGCCCCAGATCGACAGATCTTCACAAGTCTTTGAGCCTCTGCAAAACCTTTGCCCCAGCCCCAACACCTTCCATAACTCGAATCGTAATGATCAACCCCAATTGAATCCATGAAATCATCTCCTTGATTCATCAAAGACCATCGATCCTTACTAAACTCCTTAATCCCGGAGATCCCCCACCTCTCCTCGGAGCCGAGAAAATCGTCACACAATTTCATTATCTTCCGAAAACCATCTTGAATCCAAACCCGATCAAATTCCTTCACAAACCCTCGTGGAACTCCAGATCTTGGTCTCTGCATCTTCAAGCCAAAACCCTAGAAATCACCTTAGAAGTCGCCGTCGCCATTTTCTTCTTCCAGACGATTTTGACTTCAATTTCATTAACAATTCTCATTTTTAGTTTTGAATTTTTTGACTAGAGACTAGAGTGAGACTCGAACTATTTCCGAATACATCTATTATTTGTCGCCAATACTGAAATATCCATTTCCTTTTTTTTTGGGTCAAAAGAACTATAAGTCTGTTATATGAATTATATAATGACGAAACCAACACTTAGTCTAGACAAACATATAATCATGCTTTTCTCTTCATTTTTTCATTGGTCAATGAAACATCTGGAGATTACATCCTTTATTTTGTTTCTTTTTAATTTAGGTTTCGCTGATTCAATCTTAAAATGTGTTTTGATCAAATCAAAGATATTTGATCAACAACAAAGAAGAGAAAAAAGTTAGAGAGTTGATAAAGATTTATCAATTCTTTCAGAAAAGACAGACAAAACAACAATAAAAGATAGCTCTGAAGTCTGAACTAAGACATCTGTAAAACAAAAGTGCGCAGCCTTACAAGCATCTCAATAGACATATAACGACCACAAACAAGTACCGTTTTCGGTTTCTGTAGTCTGCCTGACAATAATTTAAATCGTCAAAACAATTAAGAGGAGAGTCTTCACCAATAGATCTATACTGATTGCAGTTTTAATGTAAATCTTACGTTTGAAAAGTGTAACGTACGTTTTCTAACCCAAAATTAATCAAAAACTAGTTTAAGATCTATGGAGATAACGTATAAATTAAAACAAAAAGCAAAAAGATCAAGACTCGGTTGTTTTAGATAGCAAACAAAAAGAGAGTCAAATCTGGTGGTTTCTTTTTTTTTAACACAAGTCAAATCTTGTGGTTGCATTTTCCAGAAACAGTGAGGAATCACATGATTAAAAGTCGAATCCTATATTCAAATGTAGGAAGTGAAAAGTCGAATCCATCACATCTTTTTCGTTATGATTAAAAATGTAATAAATCTTAATTACGAGCTTTGTATTTCTAAAGCACGAGAGGGCAATGTGGAGAGGATCCACTGCGCACCTGAAGTTCACGTGGACAAGACACTCCTTGCCTGTTGGCTGTTGCTATCAATGCAACCCTTTTCCTTTTGCAAACACTAATGAGAATGTGATTTTGATTTTTGAACTTTTTTTTATCGATCTATTGTTTATTGGGCAAGGTAAAGGAAAAATATGATGGAATACGTGATAGGTTACAAATAAATTGCCATAGCGTTTTATAAAATAAACGTAACAATCAGCTTTGGGATAAACATATCATACAGGGCTGGATATACATAGAAAACCTGGGGAAAAGGAGTAAATTGAAAGAGAGTAATTAAGGAAAAAAAAAGAGAAAAAAAATCCTGAATCACTACGAATGGCTCGGAACCCTAAATAAAAAATGGAAAACTCAAAACCGCAAATTGTAGGAGGAGAATAAGAAAAAAAAACGAAAGAGGAGAAAAAAATAAAAAAATAAAACTATGAAAATATGACGATGAGGGGGAAATGATGTGAATGGAATATGTGAGTAAGAGGGGAAATTAGGTTAAAAAGAATGGAATTTTTACTGATTGTACGAACGTGTGATACTCATCCATGATAACCGTATTTAACATATATATTTTTAAATTTTATTTCTTCCTTTTTTTGAAAGAAAATTTTGTTTTGTTTGAAGAGTTGAGTATAAATCAGCTTTTAATTTTGTTTCTTTCGCTCTATCATTTCTTGTATATAATGTATATATTACTGATTGTATTTCAATAATTATGATCATGTCAATTCGATTTTAAAATCAAGTAATCAAAATTTGAAGTAAAAGGCACAAAAAAATCAAAAAGAAAATTATAAAGCCATCACAAAACAAACAAACAAAAAGTATATCAAAAAAAAAAGATAATAATAAGCAATGTTCTAAATAATTGGTCTAAAAAGTCCCCACCTAGACAGTAAATCACATAGCCGAAACGTATTATTATAAAATCTGATCTATACCGTATCACCGTATCAGTTTCAAGTATTCAAAATTAGTTTAAACGATTTTTTGTATAAACGGTAAACTATTCAAAATCAGTTTAAATCAATCCAAATCAGTCTAAATATATTAATTTAATTAATAATGTTAATAAATTTATTTTTCTTTGCATATCTAATTTTGATATTTTTAATTAAAGTTAATAACTAAAATATTTTATATAAATATAAAATATACATATATAATAAATAATATTTTGCGAAAGTTTAGGCCTTATCTAATTCCAGAGTAATCTGTCTAGTGGCTAATTTTTTTTACAAATTGCCTAGTTACAATCTTGCGGTTTTTTCAACGTTAATAATAAGTTGTCAATAGATTAGCAAAATATGTTTGCCACTTCGCTAGTTGCATTAAATGTTTAAAGATATTAACAAATAAAAATAAAAAGTACCGACAGAATATTTCAATAGGGATGGATGTTTCGGTATTCATTCTGATTTGGTTCGGATCCATTCGGATTTCATGTTTTTGGGACTAAAAATTTCAATTTTATGTCTTTATAAATTTTGGTTCGAGTTTGGTTCAGATTTTTTCAGATTTAGATAACCCATTTAAAATATTTTAGATATTTAATATGTATATATATAAATAATGTATGCCAAAATATCTAAATTTAACATAAATATAGGCTAGGTTTGAATTGGACGGGATTCAATAGATATTCGAGTTATTTTTGTTTTTTTGAATATTATTTAGCTATTTTAGATATTTATTTTTGATTATTTGTATATATTTTAAATATTTTGGATATATTTTAGATGTAAAGTTTTAAAATAATTAATATATTTAAATATATAAATCTGATTTGGATATCTTAAATATTTATATTCGGATCGGTTTCGGTTGTCTAGATATCAAAATTTTCAATTCGTTTGAATATTTAATCAATTTTTATTCGAATTCAATACTACATTTTCGGATCGGATTCGGTTCGGTTTAGTGGCTTCATGATTTTTTACCCAACCATATTTCAAAAGTTCAAAAGTGAACGGGATCGGTCCCAAGTGCTTCGTTTTGATTGAACCTCTCTAAATTTTAGTACAGTTAAAGCATAAGTATCAGTTGAAAATCACATGTTCTAAGAAAATAACACAATAATTACAATGATAGATATACTTGTTACAGTATTTGTTCTTATGAACCGTAGCAGAAAAAATCTTTCAAGATATTTTTGAGAAAAAAAAAAGAACTATACAAGAAAAAAAAAACAAATAGCAAAAGATTACGGGGTTGAATGAACAGCCATTCGTTGACAAAAAAATGAACATCTATTCTGATATCGCATTGGCCCGATAAAAACCTGACAACTATTTATACTTCGGTTTGATTCCGTACTTATGACCATAGACAATACTTAACTATAACCGTAAGCAAACACATCTTGACTTGATCCTAAAATAGTTTAGGCTACAAGCTTACCTATTCTCCATTCATGTATCAATCAACCAAGTCGTCCTTGCCGCCGTTGTGTTTCATGGATGTTGACGCTCATTAGCCAAACCATAAAACCATGGATGCGATAATGTGGCACAAATTTCTGTTCCCAAGGTAGCATTTCGTTTTTATGTGTTGAAGCAATTTTACTGTATAAGCTTAGGTGATTTTATATTTATTTCATGGAGTATTATTGATTTTACTGTGAGTAAATCAAAGACAAGTTTATTCATGTTCCTGTTCAAATAGATTAATGAAAGGGATATAAAATAACAATAGCTCATACAGCTTTTACTTAGAGATAAAGAAAATAAAGGATGAAGAACTTAGATTGTCACCAAGCACAATTACATTTCTTGATTGATATTCATAAAGGTGAAATGTGGCCGCAGATATGGCAGCCTTCGTTACAATGTTGAGAAACATCCATTCGTTACAATGTTGAGAAACATCCATTCGATTTAGGTACTTGTAGAAACTTTAAATACACATGAGCTTTCTTTTGACTTTGTTGGCATATATTTGGTTTTACGGGGTCAGCTTTCCTTACAGTTATTCATGACCAGGAAATAGATTGTTATTAACAAGACATGCTGTTTAGTAGAGAGATATATTTATTGATCTGTTTCATGTTAGAGAAATTTGGACCGCATCTGTTGCACTCTTACAATGAACACATTGCAGCATTTAGTTTTATGTGTGTCATAATATATAATATATTTTAAAAATATTTACCAAAAAATGTCAAATGGAGATTTGAACCCGGATTTAAGGGGTTCTAAGCAACAATAGAACATTTACACTGCTGAATCTTTAATGTTTTACATGGAAAACAAATATATTTGAGATTTAACCTGTGTCAGCTGACACCCCTATTTCCTTACTAGGTCCGCCTCTCTATCTATTGTTAGAGAAGAGCAGCTTGCCTCGTGTTACATCAGCAGGATACATGTCTGATGGATAAATAGGTTACGAATAAACTGAGACTGATCCAGTGTTAATGGAGCAAGTTGTTCTCAGAAATGGATATGGCAGTACTCATTGGTCCTTATCATCAGTTTGTTTTTCATGTTGGAAGTTTCTTGACGAGGAAAAAAAAATTGCTGTTGTCTTTGATAATCAAAGAGGAGATCAAGGACAGTAAGTCAGTAACATAATTTATTGGGAAAATAAATCCAATATGGCGGATCTTTGTTTAAACTCCGTTAACCACATATATAGGTTAGTGCTTTCGGCTTATTTGCATGTTTAGAAAAGAGTTTATTGGTAGTCTATACCTCTACCAGATGATTAGATCTGTGTATTTAATAAATTCGGATTTAACTTTTTTTTTTACAAAAAGACATAAATTATTGGGGAGAATGATCTCGGATACCACAAACAAGTGGATTTAGAATAAGCGATATTATATTATTTTCCCACTCGTGTGCTCGTATTTTTCGTGTTCGGTGAAGATCCAGCAAGGTGTACGAGGCAAGACGAAACATTGAGATTATTAGCATATCATCTGGATCTCTTTTAAACAAGATAAAATTATTTCTATTTGCTTATGGATAAAGCGTTATCTTTTGTTCTTTGTTAGGTGGGGTTATAGAAATTTTTCATACAAACAAAAAAAATGTAAGCAATATAACTCTTATATTAGTAGTTTATTGGATATAAATATTAAATGCTATGTTGGGATTACATGCTAAGATCAGATTCAGAGCAATGATTTCAAATGCGTGTATTTGGTCATAAACGATTTACATTTGGAATTCCGCTATAAAAATAGATGACACCACACCATACGGGAATCGAAACTCAAACGGATATCCAATTAAACCAAAATGCGTATCTTTAAATCCAAAATATTATATTTAGAAGGACGTTGCATGATCTATATATAGAAACGACGAACTCTTTTAAGAAAAAAATTTGCCCAATATGATAAAATTAAATGAACCACACGTTGATAAGAAAAATATATTGGGGGCACATATATAAGTGTAGTTGGCAAGAAAATATTGAGTAATATATAACAACAACACACGACCAGCATAAAGTATAGAGAAAGACAACGGAAACAATAGATATGTTATTTGAGCTATACGTTCTCCTTTTCATGCCTTCAGTATCATCAGTATACAATTCTGTGAGTTGATGATTACTCGTGCGAACAAAGAAGCATATAAATACATTTTCCAATAATGTAGAACCTCCCTCTCTTCTTTTTCAAAAACTCTCGAGACCGTTTTGGTGAAGAAGACTTCTTCTTGTTTTTCTCACAATTCTTCACTGTCTCATCCTTTGAGTTCTCCATCACTGATTTTATCTCTCTCTATATATATATAGAAGTTTTTTTGTTTCTTTTAGTGTGAGGTTCTGTTGTAACTTGATGGTTGTGTTATATTTAAAAGGAAGTGAGGGGTTCATCATTATATTGGCGCGAGGGAGAAAGGGAGATAAGGAGAAAGTATTCCACACAATTGATTCGAGACCCTTCAACGAAACAACACAAAAAAGGCCACTTGTGGAGTGTGACCGACTAGCTTCCCATTATTGTTGAAAATATTTGATGTATTTGTTTTCTTGTCTCCTTTCAGTTCAAAAAGATCTAATTGTGATGATTTATTTGGTATGATTGTGTTATGCACAGAATATAGGGCTATGCGGACCTTCCAAATCTGATCCTTTTCTTTTGAAGTTAAATTGGTCATGCAAACTAGACTGTATTGGTTTTAGCTGTGAAATGAAAAAAAAAAATGACCGAACTGAAGGGATTTGATCCGAGTTCGAATTTGCATCAGCAATTAAACTTGCAGCATGCATGTTCTTTCAAGCATATCTAGCACGACCGATTCTTATCGTAACTTTGATATTAGCATTTCTTTTATTCAAGTTTCTTTATCAAATGCGGATTACAAAGTAAATGAAATTCATATACTAATAAAAAAATATAAAGTAAAGAGGTTAACCAAAGAAACAGTAAAGATCAAGAACATATATTAGTGATTCTTGCCAAGAAACCACCCCCACTCTGCTGGCTCCTTTCATTGATGATACTTGCCATCATTTTGAGTAAATCGCGCCGGGGACCTAAAATAGTGAGCTTCTGTATTTTTGTAATGAACCCTATATATCATACAGAAACATGGTGCCGTAAATGAAGTTTAACTCAGTGGCGGAGGTAGGATCCAAATCTACGTGGGTCAGAACTATATATACAAAAAAATATTGGAGGTTTCAAAATGAACAAGAGGGTCAAACTGTTAATAATGAACCATTTAATCAAATATTTGTTACAAAATTATATATACAAAAATCAAATTCTAAAAATTGATGTAGGTGAGTTACGTTGACCCCCATAGTTGATAAAAATATTATAGTTGACGTCAACAAAATATAATAGAAGAGTAGCGATAGACTCTAATTAGATTATTATATATGGTTTTACTTTCATTCCACGAATATTATCAGTTTATGAGGTTATTATTGGGTTATGAGTTTTTTTTTTTTTTGGGTTTATTGTGAATATTAATTTTTCCCTGCTTGGGCAAAAAAGAAGTTCCGTACATTAGACATGGTCGTTTTTGGCATATCCAACCAAATATAAATCAAAGTGGGGTTAAAACAAATTGTTCAATTTTATTAAAAAAAACAAAAAACAGTTGCTTCAATCATGTTTCTTTAGTCTTACACTCTTACTATATAGGTGGTGCAAGTTTTGCTTCCTATCTCTTCTGTAGCAAACAACTTTTATTGTTTTTTTCTTCTTGGTTTTGACTAGAACGAGACCGAGCGAGTTCTGAATCCGAGCGAGTTCTGAATCTCTTTTTTTTTTTTAAATGATACGTGAAACTCGCAAAAGTGAATGTTTTGCCACCCAAAACATTTATACAAGAATGAATAAAAACACAATATAAAAATTTCTAAATCATGTTAGAATAGTAATCAAAAACTTTGCAACCGCTAGAACTAATATCGTTGGATTAAATTCCTCTTTTACTATCTTTTCTTCTGTGGGCAACTGAAACTGTATAATTGTTGTAAGAATATGTATACAGTGACCATCATAGTCTAGTAGACAAACATATGATCATGTTTTTTGTTTTTATTGTGATACATTTGGTGTGACTCCATCTTTTGTTTTTGACTAAGAATTTTGTGGTTCTACCTTATAAACGTGTATTAAATGAATCCAGAACTCTGATGGAAAGATAAACACAAAAATTAGAGATTTTACAAAGATTTATCAGTTGTTTTAGACAAGACAACATAAATAAATATTGAATTAGAGTTTTGTAAAATTGCATTGCCTCGCAAGGTATATAAAAAAAAATAGATAATTTAGGACGTCCACCCAACGGTATCGTTTTCTGATGGTGTAATCTTCCAAATATTGCTCCCATAGATAATTTTGTTCCATGCCAACCAAAACTTGATATGGCTAAAGTTCAATTTTAATGTTAAGGATACTAAACAATGAAAATGTAAGACAATGTTAGCTTAATTTAATTGAAATCAAGCTGTAATCAAGAAGTAGTAACAAAACAACAAGATAAGCAGATTCAAAATCAAGTAAAAGAGCACTAACAAGTTGTCAATCAATAGGGTCATATGAAACCATGGGCAAGGACATTGACTTTGAATGATCAAGATCCTTTTTAGAGTGTTCATACAATCAATCATGTTCTTTAAGTCTAGACATGAGCAATAGACTAATCCACTGTATATGGTACTAATCTCTTCGCTAAAGAAGCGTTAAACATCAATTTCTATTTGGTTTAATGCAAGCAAGTATGCGTGATTTACAAGTCTATAATTTTCTAACCATTGGTTAAATAAGCAAAGAGAAATATCAAGATGTTTCAAGCATTTCATCGAACGGGCATGGAATATTTGGATTCATAATTTAGGGAGATCAAGCCTAAACTACCATTAAGATCACAAGATACACATATATCAAGAAAAATCTAACACTACACAGAATAGATCATCATTCATCAATCATCCTAATCTACCAAGCCCATGGACTCAAAAGGATTCTCCTCACTAATCATAATGAAAAACCTCACACACAAGTAAAGTTAAAGATTAAACCTATTATAGTAAAAACTCTATAAATTAATAATTTTATGACCACAGTATTTCATTAATTTATATAATTATTAGTTTATAAAAAAATTCTTTTCATATTTTTCTATTTTATTTTTTTTATAAAATAAGAATTTTTTTTATTTTACCGTGTATAGATTAATTAAAATTTTGAAATGCAACTCTCATATTAAATGACATATATAAAATATGTTTCACAGATTTTAAAGAGTTTTTAGATATTATTTTACTAAATATCATCAAACTATTTTGAAATTTTAAGAAAATATAAGTATAATTTCATTATGAATATAAAACAAATAACACAATGGTTTGTTTGCACTTGTATAATATATATATAGACTATTAATGTATGATTTTGATAGGACTATACATTTACATAAGATTTTTTTTTTAAATATTATCTTATTATTTTATCAATTTGTATCATATTTTGAACAAGACTAATCTGTGATTAATTTTTTTTTAATAAATTTATCAAGTTTATTAATTTAACAAATATTAATTTATAAAATTTCTACTGTAGATAGCAAGAAGAATTCAAAAAACACAAGAATCAAAAATGAAAATGAATTAAAGATGCTAAAGATTGAATCTCCCACCAAAGTGTGAAGTGTTAAGAGTGAAAACAAAATAGATTAGTTTTTTGGCCTCTAGGTCTTCACGTTGTGGATCACATTTTGTATATAGCGGTCTCTCAAAGTCGCTATGCCGTGGTCGCTGTGACATTTTGTCTGAAAATCTGTTTGCGCTTGGTTCTTCACTCTTTTGCTTCAAAATGCTCCAGTCACTTCCAAATTCACCAAAAGTATCTCCAACATCTAATAAAGACAAATGTAAATGCTATGCATATAAATGGACTTCAAATGCATCTAAATGATTAAAATGAGAATCAAAATAAGGATCAAAACAATGCAAAATCAAAAGACGTCAACGTACCCTCTAGCTTATTAAAGTTGAAGTATCATTTTGCTTTCAGCTTTGATTCTTTTTAATTTTTACCAACTTGTGTCATTCCCTTTAGTTTTAATATAACTATTAATTATTTAAACTAAACAACTTGTGTCATTCCCTTTAGTTTTAATATAACTATTATCATTTATGGTAACTATTAGTGTCCATGTTTTGTAAATGATAATAATTCTAATTTTTATGAAATTATACTTTCCATTTAATTTGAATATCATTTTTTTGTGTATACTATTATTTAGCGATTGAATAAAATATATACATAAATATTAAAATATATAAACTATTATTTAACGATTGAATATAATATATACATAAATATTAAAATATATATTATTAAAACTGAAATATTTTTCTTTGAAAATAACCCTTACTTCAGTTTAAAAATTACAGTTTTTGCCAGTGCATTTAAAAACAAATGATTAATTTAAACTACAACTATAAACCAGATGTAAACATTTGTTCAAATTCTCATTAACCCACAAATGATGTTTACATTTGGTTTACATACAGTTGACTTAACCAAAAGTAGATCGTGATCAAATTGATTAAACCGTCCTAACCGGACTCTAAACCGACTATACACATTGATAACTCTCGAATGAAAGAAAATTACTAAACGAAACTCTAACAATTTCGTCCCCAAAGCGTGATGCTTAAGTTCATAAATCTTTGGACATACATGAAGAACAATAAGATCATCATCACTATTATTATTATGTACTACTTTTGGCTGAATCGATCCAGTCACGAGTAATCGGGGACAAAGTTACGTGAGAGAAATCGAAAACCATACGCTACCGCTTCGCGCCATCACATATCTTTTTCCCAAGTTAATAGATTCACTCTCCCATAGCCCATTATCAGGCCCATTCAAAGACAGCTCTATCGTGCTCTTTGCTATCAATAATCCTCTATATTTTAAAGCGAAAGTCACTTGACAAATCTTGGAAAATGTTTTAAAAAAATCAAAAATAATCAACAAAAAGAAAAAACATTTCAATTATTAATTTTCAGCAAAATTCCTTTTAATTATTTTCAGAATGTCATATTCACTTTCAAAGTAACTAACCACTATTTTACAAAACTGTTTTCTTCTCCTATATATAATTTTCTTATCTACAAATTACTCTATGTTCTTTTCCCGTTTTTTTCTATTTTTTTTTCTGATATCAAACATGCAAAACAACAGATCCTTTCATCTCTCCTAAAATTTCAATTTTGATCTCGACATGCTCTTTCATGTCTACCTTTTTTGTCTATACCAATTCATTATTTTTATTCAGGACTAGCTACTACTTAAAGGTTCATGATCGACACATTTTTTAGATCGAACAGTGGAATACATTTATCTTTGAACCTTTCTCAAAGCAAAAGTTGGATTAGAGGTCGAGTTAAATCACATCTGGAAGAGATTAATACTGATACGTGGAGAGATTTGAGAATCTTTAGGATTTTGTTGCAGGGCTTCTAGAATTTGCAGGTAACAATATAGCATAAAAGTTTGTATTGTTCAGTTTTAAAATTATTTTTGCTTACTGCAGATTTGTAAAAGAAATAAAAGCTAATTCAAAAAGAACATATGAGGGATCAGAGAAAATTTTGGACAGATCTGCTCTACAGAAATCTTGGCGAAGGTTGAAGACGAATTACAAAGGTAATGCAAAACGTTGACTGTTAGAATGTGAAATAATTATTTACTTTGTAGTTCTTAAAAAAATAGGGCCATTAATTTAACATATCTTTGACGGCAGAAAATTATTTTTGACCATTTAATGGTGAACGTGGTTTAGTCAAAATCATGTGTTAACTCAATAAATAATTTTGCATTTTCTAACGTTTTATTGGATAGTTATAACAATTATCTAAAACATTAGAATAATATATATTTGGTTAAAACCTTTAAATTTTCTGAAAGCATCCCTTATATACTAAAGCACAAGTCACTTGTGCAATCCAAAATTGACATGTGTAATTTCTTTATAAAACATTAAAAATAAATAAATCAAAACTGTTTCAAAAAGTTAAATTTAACATTTATGG
>JABAYD010021337.1:0-13762 GCA_014822095.1 Diplotaxis tenuifolia
CAGGTTACAGGAAGAATCAATGGTTTGAAAAATAGAGTTATTATTAGTCTGAACAACTGATATTAAGCTTTTGCTGATCTTGTTTAGTGTGGTTTGTTGGGATTATTAACGTACATGTCCAATTCTATATTATCCAATTATTACGATATTGTCCACTTTGGGCCTAATAGGCAAGCCTGTATGGATTTACTTTTGGTTTTCATCCCAAAAGGCTTCATATTATTAGAGTTGGACATCTCTTTATGTATTAGACTCTACTTGTTTAATTCTCCAATGTGGACTTGGATTGACATAAGTCATTTTTTTGTTGCAGATTTCTTGTCAACCATTCTGACACCAATTGTTGGGATTATTAACGTTCATGTCCAACTTTATATTATCCGATTAGTACGATATTGTCCACTTTAGACCTAATAGGCAAGCCGGCATGGCTTTATTTTTGGTTTCATCCCAAAAAACCTCGTACTTGGACATCTCTTTATATATTAGACTCTCTTTTTCTAATTCTCCGATGTGGGACTAAGATTAACATCTCACATGGTTATTTTTTGTTCAGCTCACAAGAGAGCTATCATTGGTGAAGTTTATCTCTCTCAAGTCTCAACTAAAGATGCAAATTAAAACCTTTTCTTTTTTTCCGAAACACCAAGGTAATATATTCTACGATGTGTTTTTAATAAGCTGCAGTCCATCAGTAGTAAACACATGGAAGAGATTACTAAATAAGACAGGAGACACGTTGATATGATCCTGAGTCCGAGAAGGCTACTAAATCACCTCTACTTTCCATCACTTATGTCGCTAGTTGTGACAGCAATTGATTACGAGTTAAGCCATCGCAGTATTGTGATAGACTACTAATTTGTGATATAGAAATTTAGTCACATAACCATTTTTAATATGTCACATATTTGTTATGAAAAAATTTAGTCTCAAATTTTTGTCATAGTATTTTGTAGTGTTCGTCAAATATTTGATTCTCTTCCCTCAATATATAATTTGTTTAAAACTTTTTAATTATATCGTTTTTAGCTATGTCCATGTTACATTTACCATGGACACAACTCTCACTAATGACATGATAATTTCAAACGTAATATAGCTGCATTCACCTATACTATGTGAAAAACTAAACAAACAAACATTTTTATACTTCAAAAATAGAAGCATGTTTCTACAATTTATATGGTAAAATGTGTGAACATTACCTCCATTTGTTTTTACGTTTAGGTTTATTGCTTACAAATGACAGTTGGATTCTAATAAGAACAATAACCATTTTGCTTAACTAAAAAGGTATACTATTAGTATCATATAACAAAAACAAACGTTAGTAAACAATCGACATATATATTACTTGCTTCCTCCATTTAAGGCTAAAGTCATTTGTTTTGGGGATTAGATACAATAGTTTTATATTTGGAATAGCAAACATGTGGATAACGCGGCGACCAGCAATTTTGTTAAGTACTTAATTAAGTTTACAAAACTATGAAGCATCTGTAGTTTGGCCGAGTGGTCTAAGGCGCCAGATTTAGGCTCTGGTCCGAAAGGGCGTGGGTTCAAATCCCACTGCTGTCATATCTTTTTGTCTTTTTATATATTGTCCTATTTGTGCCAGAGAATCTGACGTTGCTGGCCTCAGTCGCTGAATGGGTTTTTCTCTATTCTTCTGTATACAGATGCAGAAACAACATACTTAAAAGTACGATTGCTTCGCCCATTGACGCATATTTGCGTCATGATCAAATATTAGTATTAGACGTGTTACGTTCCTATAATCAGTTTTAAACGTACCAGACTTGGTGAAACTTTGCGGGAGACTGCCACAGGTTTATTGAAGCTTTTTTGGAAGCACGTGACTGATTTGTCGGGACTTGAAACACTTGTTCGTATATATCACTGGTAAGCATCTATCTGAAACTCTCCCTATTGAGTGTCTTCTGGTAAATTTAGCTTATCTATACTTAGAGAATATATATGTTCTTCTAGTATGGTCCTTGCTCACTCTCTAGTGAATGTGATATGAATTGCTTATAAATAGTCTCTTCACACTTTACAATTTTTATTTCTAGGTAGAGCATGGTTAGATGCAATAGGTTTAGTGTATAGTATTAAGTTCCTCTATAATGGGCGTCTTTAGTCTTTGTTCGTCTAGGTTTCTAACCTTTAAGGAACCCATGTATATATTTATGGAAATGGCATTGTTCTTGATTCGATATGCACAATGTTGCTGACTGTGTATTTAACTTCCTGGTTGTGACAGGTATGTTCCAGCATATTCAACCAGGTTAAAGTATAGCGATGGAGCTTGGACGATTTTGCCCCAAAACTCATATGATTCTATGGAGATGGTTGATACGGTATGGACGAGAGCAACTGGAACACTATAGGCGTGCAAGTGTATACGGTCCAGCATTCAGCATACGACAATGCTGTCCTTGTAGCGGCTATTACAGTCATGACATTGGCTTATATTTATTGTTGCCAAATCGTTCATACAAAAGCTTTGAAGCAGGAGTACTGAGACTGATTGTAGCTCCAAAAATTTTACTTTCCCATGCGACACCAACTGTACGGTGGTAGAAACTTTTTTTCTAACAATGCTTTTTTTTGTTTGTAACACTTTTTTTTTCTAACAATTCACTGCCAAAGCTATATTGAAAACAGTTGTTCCTTTTTTTGGAGATAGTTCATATTAAATTCTCAGTATTTGTCAAAAATAAGCAAGCTTGAATAAGCAAAGTTCTTTTAGGGCTATATTAAAATGTTTCCTCAAGCGAGTTTCCACTAAACACGGCCAAGATAAGCCCCAGTTCAAAGATATCGTGATATCTTTTGTTTCAAATGTCACGGGAAGAGTCACTGGGTGAGGGACTGCGCAAAATAAAGAGTTATGATGCTCAAGGACAATGGTGAATATGAGTCACATGATGAGGTTGAAGAAGAACCGAATGGAACTGATGAGAATAACACCGACTATCCTGATGAGAGTGGGATACTTGTTGCTAGCTGAAAGGTCCATATCAACGCAACACAACAAAACTCCATACTATTTTCTTTATAATTTTACGTGAACATATTTAATCATCCCAAAAACAAGATCGAAGATCTACAATCAAACCGGAGAAACTTCGGCAATTCTAAGAACAAGGATCAAAGCTAAAGACAATCAAACTAGAAGACAACAACATACATCGGAATCTAAAATAGAAAAAAAAAACTTAAGTGAGGGAAAGAAGACAGGGTGGAGGCACTAATATCGGTTAAGTAGAATTATTCAACTGAGCGAAATTATGATCGACATATAACTGACGGTCCGTCCACCGTTAAATATTCCCGTCAACTTTTTAATAATTGACTATGTGGATCATAACTTCACGCAGTCAACTATTAATTGAGAAATAATTATGAGCATATGACACTTGAGTATTTAATTTGTCGATTGAAAATATTTGAGGAATTAAAAACAAGAATTTATTTTTGTAAAATAAAATCATAATTTTTAAAAAATAAAATCAAATTAGATATAACCAATATATGAGATTTTTACTTTTAGAAGCAGATTTTTGAACTTTTACATTACCTGTATAAGAATATAAACAATTATAGTTGCACTGTATTATTGATATACTTCATATCTATAAAATCACTTTAAATATTATATATTGGTTATATCTAATTTGAAATTTTTAAATTACAATATCTTTTAATTTACCGATTGGAAATACTTGAAGAAATAAAAACAAGAATTTATTTTATGAAATAAAATCATACTTAAAAGATATTCAAATTAGATATAACCAATATATGAGATTCTTACTTTTAGAAAAATATTTTTGAACTTTTACTACACCCAAAACCAACAATTGCAACCATAAGATTGAATATATATCCCACTGTCAAAATTTTCTTTCTAACAACCAACTTGTTCAAGAAAAAAAATCATAACAACCAACTTGTTCAAGAAAAAGGAAAAAAAAAACATAACAACCACCTAAAATGGGTCGATTTCTTTATGTGGTATTATGTAAATTTGTTTTGTTAGATTAGGTTAAAGCCGCGTAACCCTAACTTCTCTCATCTATTTTTTTTTTATCTCTTGTAACTTGTTCTCTACTTGCCACCGATTGATTTCCATGGCCGCTGAGCTAAAGGCTAAGACGGGCGTCTTCTGGGACGCAGCGGATTGCGAAATTCCTTGCGGTCTCAACGCTCTTTCAGTTTCAAAGAATATACGATCGGCTCTTAAGAATACAAGTTTCCATGGTTTGACGTTCATATTTGCGTATGGAAGAACCGAAGATATCATGCTTGGCTTTGACTCATCCGCCGCTAAAGTGGTCTATCGCACAACCGCAGGTAACACACTCCTCCGTTTTTTTTTCTTTCTTGTAAACTTATTATTTCCTTAATAGCTGTTTATATATGTGCTTCCAGCTTTGGATTACAATGGTGCAGTGAAAATGAATTACCCGAAACCGAAACCGTAGGTGAATGAATCTCACTAAGCCAGGTGAACTCCGTTTATTTAACTAATTCAATTCTTCATTATGTTTATCAATAATAATTTTGTAAGTGTATTGGTTTCAGGAGATAAACACCAAAGATATGGTGCGTTGATTACAGGCGTTTTCACCTGGGCACTTAATAATCACCCACCAGCAAATTTGATACTAGTTGTGGGTGACGTCGCAGAACACAAGTACAGGTTCGCTGGTGTTTTCACCCGTCTGAGTCGTTCAGGTTACAATGTTGCCTTTGTACAGCCTGAAAACAAAGCAAAACAAATGCTATTTAGCCTTGGAAGAAGAACTTGGCTGTGGGGAAAGCTATCACTTGGAGAAGGCCCTATCCCCGGACAGAAACCTCCAAAATTTTATTATGAACCCAAAAAATCTTCTGTCCCAAACTTCAATCTTCGTGGCGTTGGAGGCTTGGCTTGTTTGCTGACTGTTACAACCATTCTCGTTAGAATGGCCACAAGATAAGGATTTTTAAATGTTAATAATGCTCGGTATCTTCTCCTCTATCCACCTCCCTTGTTTGCGGATGTCTCTTAGGATTACTAGTCGCCAGGACGGTCGATTCATCAGTAAGTTCTCTCTAGATCTGTCATCTTGCTTTTACCTTTTGCTTTTCTTTGGTATTTGAAATTTTATCTCTCGTTGGTTAGGAAAAAACCTAGACCATTAGGGTTTTCACCAACTAATGGATAATTGTTATTTCGATTTCTGTTCGCAGGGGCAGAAACAATAGTCTTCTGGGACATCAATGCCTGCCCGATTCCTGATGGCCTCGATGCAAGAGATCTAGGTGAGAGCGTTAAGCAGACCCTTGTGAACATGAATTACTATGGTAAACTGTCTTTGAACCTATACGGCGACACTGATATGGACAAAATCGGTCATGCCAATGATACACTTCAGTTCTGTGGCATGCTTCGTAAGTTTTTGAAACCTTTCTCTAATCTTTTTTTCTCTTTTGCATGTGTCACTGTATCTTGATGATCATGTTTATATATGGTTTCCGGTTCTAAAGACACGACAATATTGGAGCAGATATTAGTGGACTTATACGGTGAATCTCTGTTTAATCGTGGTACACGATTTAATATGTTGCTAATTGTTGGAGATTTATCAAAAGACGAAGCCATCATCAATGCTTTCACAATTTTGCTAGAGAGAGGTTGGGTCAATGTTCTTGTATGTCAGCCATCAGAAGATGTTGATGCAGCAGTATTCTCCTCTGAACTTCAGCTTCCACCTTGGGAAAAAATTGTAGAAACTGCTTTTGCTATTTGTGAAAAGAAAAAGAGAGAAGATTCCAGAAAGAGATCAGAAGAATTACGAGCCTCATATCAAAAAGCCAAAGTTAGCCGTGTCTTTGGTGAATTCTGAAGGCAAAATCAAACAAGCTTTCTCTCACTACATTGCTTCGTTTTTCTCTAGACGCTTGTGTCTTTCCTTTGATTTTCTGTTGCTAAAACCTTGGACTTTAACTTAAAGCAATAAAAAAACAAAGACTATGGATGTCACTTTTTTATTATCTATGTTTCATTTTGCTTTCATAACTTTGGATTTCACAACATTAACGTGTCAGATGTTGTGGGTTCTAGCTTTATAATTGTGGAGAGAAAAAAAGTTATGTGTATTACCTCGATTTACTCTTTATAATTTAATTTAAAAAATTCTTTAAAATAAATCTAATATTTTTCATAAATATAGACCTTAAAAATAAAAATAAAAAAAAGAAATTTACTGTTTTATAAAATAAATAAATATATACTTATATCCCTAGAGATAATTAACCTATATATTATGGTTTAGAGTTAAGAAATGAAGTTTAGGGTTTATAATTTAAGATTTAAGGTTTAGAGTTTAGGAATGGAATTTTCGGGATAAGATTTTAATTTTTTTTAAAAAAAAATGAATTTTCAAAATAAAAAATACTATTTAGTCGTTTTAATTTTGTGGCAAACATTTTAGAAACTATTTAAGAGAATTACCCTTTAATTTAACTATAATTAGATCCAAATTTTATTTAGAAGTAAGTTTCCTCTCCTATGTGGGAACGAAAAAAAAAACCGAATCAAACCAAAAAATCATATATCTAAAATCAAACTAAATTCCGAGATAACTAAAAAAAATACTTTTTAGGGGAAGATTGGTTTTTCCACTACCACCTGTAAACGTACGCAGTTTTGCGGTTTTTGGCGTTTTGTAACAATCATTCAAATTACTTTAAATTGTTTTAAATTGCTATAAACTTCTTCAATTTAAAAGTTGAGTTCAGCTAGCGTTTGCGGGAGATAATTTTTTCTTTTTCCTTACAATATAAATAAAACAATAAAAATATTTAATAAAAAATAAATTCAACTTATAAAATACTAAAATATATCTATTATATTCTAATTAATATTACTAAATTTAAAATAAAATATTTTTATAATTGAAAAAATAAAACTATAACCTTCTAAATATAATTTTCATATTTATTCTAATATCATAATTTTTTTGATATTTTTATAATTATATAATTATAAATATTGTTAATTTATTATTTAACCGTTACTGCATTTGGTAATTAACCAGTCATAAGTATACGCAAACGCACCAATTTATAACCGTAATACCAGTCGTACAAATCTCTTAATACTTCTAGAAACTGCAACCATCCGTATCTGCAAATTTCCGCAACAACAATCGCAAATGCTGCTTAGTTAAGAAAGTTATACTTCAGGTTCCATCAATAAATCAGTTTGACCTTTTCAACACATGATCAAAGCACACAAAAATTTTAACAAACACATCCTCAGCATCTGAGTTCTGGTAGCTTTGCACTTCAATAGAACCATAATCTCTCTACACCTAAAGTCACTCGAACTGAAAAGAACATTAATGAACCGAGAACCATATCCTCTGTTGCTCTTGCAAGTTGTCTCCTTCAAAAGCCTTTTGTTTATATGTTTAATGGGCCTTTTAACACACAAAAGGGCCCAGCCCAATAATAACAAAACCCTAGGAAATGATAGGGCATGATAAAACCCGCCTCCTTCTCCTGAGCTATCTCTTGGAAAGAAGACGAAACAAACAGCAAAGATGCAGATCTTCGTGAAAACCCTAACCGGCAAGACCATCACCCTCGAGGTCGAGTCCTCCGACACCATCGACAATGTCAAGGCCAAGATCCAAGACAAGGAAGGGATCCCTCCGGATCAGCAGCGACTGATCTTCGCCGGAAAACAGCTCGAAGATGGCCGTACTTTGGCTGACTACAACATCCAGAAAGGTTTCACCTTTATCAAACCCTTTGTCCTAATTAGTTCCATTTTTATGTAGTTAGTGTCTTGTCTGAATTATAATCTGTCTGTTTACAGAGTCAACTCTTCATCTTGTGTTGAGGCTTAGGGGAGGAATCATCGAGCCTTCTTTGATGGCTTTGGCTCGTAAGTACAACCAAGACAAGATGATTTGCCGCAAGTAAGTTTCGCACTACTTCCTTGTTTGGTCGAATTAGTTTTTAAGTGTTTTAATTTAGGGAATAAACTTAGCTTCTCTAGCAAGTTACAATGCGTGCGAGGTTATAAATGTTCCCAATATTAAGATTCCATTCTCCAAACTTTGTCAGCTGGTCAAAATTTCTTATATTTCCAGATGATTTTCTTGAATGGTACATTTTGTCAATTGATTAAATTAGATTTAATTGTTTTGTTGTTGTGTATGGATTGGTAATGATATAGGGCTGTGTTGAATAATCTTTGTTGTGTGTTTTTATAGTAAGCTTTGTTTTTTTATTTATTTAGTTGGCGTTTGTTGTGATGTATCAAATGTTTATAATGCTATGTCACATATGCAATTAGGTGCTATGCTCGTCTTCACCCAAGGGCTGTGAACTGTAGGAAGAAGAAGTGTGGCCACAGCAACCAGGTTCGGTTTTGCTTCTTTGTTTTAATTTTTTTATATCTGATTTAGTTTCTGTTAAACTAATATCTGAATATTTGTGTTCTTATTTTGCAGTTGAGGCCTAAGAAGAAGATCAAGTAGAGTCAGTTTCAAGAACCTGATCTTGCTTGCCTCTTTTTTTTTTGTTTTATCTGCCCTTTGATAAGATTGTTTTGCTTCTTTGAAATTTGATGTTTAAAGATTATATCAGTGAAAGGATTTGGTTTTTATTTTCAGGCTTAATCGGTTATTTGTTCTTATTATTCCATTATGCATATGCTTCTTCCGATTTATTTGTGCATCCTAGTCCATTAGTTATCTACTGTTAGCGAAATGTAGTGTAAAATCTTTTGTAGAAGAACTTAAAACGGTAAGCAAAATTGTTAGAAAATCTGATGCTGTTCACCTATACTATGAAAGCAACAATAACTCAATATGTTCAGTCAATGTTGTCATGGTTGAACAACTTAGGAGACAACAAATCTGATTTGAGTATGGTACGTCAGAATCAGAAGCATGGTACGACTTGAGAATCCACTAAAGATAGAAACATAGATTCTAGCCAGGATAAACATTAATTCATGTCTTCTCTCTGTCTTTCTGTCTTGAGCTACGTTGCACGGAAGCTTCACGAACGTGCGCTTCCCGCTTTGAAATCGGAATTTTGAGGAAGCTTACGGAATCCCGCTTCTAAAACGCTTCTAAATTAATCTACATAAAAACACGTTGGAAGCTTACGATTCCATTTTGAAATCATGCTTTCATATTTAACAACACAATGTCATATATAAAGAAATGAAATATAAAATTATATTTTATAGAAAATCTAAAATTTAATAATATATATAGTGAGAGTAGAAATATATAAATACTAAAATTAATACTAAAAATAATCTGTATACACTGATTATTACTAGAGTATAAAATATATATTCAAATATGTTGTGCCAATTATTTATAAAATGTTAAAATAATTAATTGGATAATATTCTTTATAAACTTAATTTATCTAGTTTCCCAATTTATATGCAATCATTTAAATTGCAATAAATGAATATATGTTTTATTTTAAATAAGAGTCATATAGTTCTTAATTATAATTTTTATAAATTTTTCTTATATTTTCATATATATATATATATATATATATATATATATTTAATATACGCTTCCAACACGTATCCGCTTCCTAATTTTTTTTAACAATCTCGATTCCGCGCTTCCGTACGATTCTGCTTCCGCGCATCCGCTTCCGTTTCCATGTAACATAGGTCTTGAGAGCATGCTCACATCTGTTTCATTATTTACCCGGATTTTTTTTATAAGTAGTGATTTTATTTAGATTCTAGTCCATATACAAAGCAATGGACTATGTACAAGTGAATGGATAGAAAAGAAACACAATAAGTCTCTTCTCTATAATGTTTGTCACAGACTCTCCCTTTCTTATAAGAAATAAAATGAAATTTATTAATTAAAGAAAAAAAAAGTAAAAAGAATGTGATCATTTAGCTCCTTGGTTCATTTTCTTGGGCTTATGCATGTTCCATGCGTTGAGGCTCTCAACTGTCACTGGCTGCGACCCATTGTTGAAGACAAACAAATGAGCGTTCTCACCTACAGCTTTGGTCGGATACACACGAGATGTTATCACTGTCTTTCCTTTTGCTCCAAAGCTTTCCACGACCGAGTGATCAATCTGCACAGGTTATTAATTAGTGCCGTATCCTATAAACTATGCTATTTAATATTTTAATTTGATTATGTACAAAATGTTAGTTAGAATAAAATTGAATAATTTTGTAACGTACCAAACTCCTTAGAGATATTTTTCCGTCGGCGAGATCAACATCGACAAAACCAGCAAACGATGGCTTGTACATCTTCTCCGTGGTGGCAGTGCCTGTGTCTCCTTTGAGAGTTGAACTGTGTATATATAAGATAAAATGTTAGAAAAAAAACAAATTAAAAATGAATTAATTTGTGTAGAGGTAAATATGGTGTCCATGTAGTGTCAAGATGAAAATCACATGAATTACACTTTAATAATATTTAAAAAGATTAATCAGAAGCATATAATAATATAATTAGTGAGTTATGAAAACATACGGCTTAGCATCGGAGCACATGAGGACCTTAGGCTTGTTTGTTTTGGCATCTTTGAAGACTCTGAAGAAGACGGGAGTGTATTCTTGTAGGTCAGATGTAGCCAAGGTGATCAGACCAAAAGGTCCAAGACCCCCTGTCACATTTGAACCCTTCACGTTACATAAATCTAGTGGTTTTGTTGCAAAACTCGCGTCAAATGTTTCTGCTTTGTCTAGACTTCCAACGTTGAATGTAACATCCACATCAACCTGTAAATACATTTAAATTTTACATCTCAAAAGCTCTATACCCTAAATTATAAATCTTGATATGACTTTATTTAATAATCACCTGAGCTGGGGTGATTCCTTTGACCTCAAAGCGCTGACCCATCTCCATTTTCTGGTTGTTCATTTGAACATTCTTTCCTCTCAACGACTCAATCTCTTCAATAGGCCAAAACACGAGTTGCTTACCGCTAGAGTCAAGCAAGACTGTTCTTGGGATAAGCTGAACTCCAGCCCAACCCTTCAAGGTATCTTCCACAGCGCTATCAGATTCATTAGCCCAACCCCAAAGGATTCTTCTGTTCTTGGTCTCATCAAAGAATGTCTTTGACGCATAGAAGTTACCATAGTCTAGTCTCAAACCATCCCAACCATCAGGAGTGGTACCATCGGGCTTGTAACGATCCTTCTTGGTATCATACTTTCCAAGAGTGTAGTACTCGTACCTAGTCAAGTCCAAACTGACCTTAAACACATGCTTGGTGTTCGGACCGACGTAGCTGGTGTCTAAACCGGTTTTCTTGTCGGTGGAAACCGGGAAAAAGTCAGGACATTCCCACATACCAGTTCCTTTTTTGGTGTGGATAGGACGTTTTGTTTTTACCCATTTCTTGAAGTCACGACTTTTGTACATGTAAGCAATTCCTCTACGGTTTTTCTTTGAGCCCACGAGCATTCTCCAGTACCCATCTTTTTTGTTAAACCATGCAGTTGTCGGGTCACGGAAGGCGGATCCGTTCTCGCCATGGTCGGGTCTTACGATCGGGTTATCGTCAGGCTTGATCCATTTCTTGAGGTTTGGGTCAGAAAGGTCTTGGGGAATGGCATAGTTTTGGATTTGAGTATGATTCTCGGTGATACCAGTGTAGAGGATAACCGGTCCTTTTCCTGGTACGTTGGTGGCTGAACCGGACCATGTGCCGTTAATATCGAACCATTTGGAGGGGTATATAGCTGGTTCAAGAGCTTCCCAATTGATCAAGTCCTTAGAAACTGAATGAGCCCACACAATGTTACCCCAAACCGATCCTTTGGGATTGTATTGGTAGAATAGATGGTAGACTCCCTTGTACACCATTGGACCTGTTTAATTTTGAATATCATCACATTATTATTATTATTATTATTATTATTATTATTATTATTATTATTATTATTATTATTAAGTTTTTGAAATATAAAAATAATTGTGGTTGACATACCATTTGGATCTGTTGGAGTCAAGAAGGCCACCAAAAAGATAGTTGCCAAAAAAACAACAAACCAAAGGAAAACAATAGTTAGAACAACATTATGTTTTGTTAATATAAACCATTAAATCAACAATTTAAAACAACCATTTTTTTATTGTTCTATTTTTCTTTGTGAAAATAGCATGACTACCAAATAAATATGATGAATTAGTTGTTACAACATACCATTAATCCAATGGCGTGGAGGTTGAAAGTGAAAGCCGGTCCTATGAAGATGACTCACTACCTCCAATGATTTCGATTTAGATTGCATTTGCTTGATAACTTTGTGAAATGCATTGACATCATTGATATTGGTGCTTATATTGATTAATACAAGAAATAGTAACACAAAAACAATCTGTGAAGCATTCATTGTGCATGAAACTCTATGATCACACCGATTTATTTTGTTTTATTTGATGAGTTAATAAATTTATTATGCGAGAGAACTCCGTGATGAAAAGAAATAGAATTTTGATGCGATGTTTATATAGAAGAGAGTGGAGGCAAACGGGATATTGCTTTGAAATAGAAGAAAATCTTAATGATCCGAAAAATAATCTTGTTCTCACATTAAAATTAGAAGCATAATGTGGCCATGGCTATTTTAAGTTTTGCTGTCTTATCCATTTTTAACAACTCTTTTTGTTATTTCAGATTAAAAGTCAACCATTTTGTTCAATGATCCATATATAGTTTTGAGGGTTTTCAAAACAATAATGACTTGGTAAAAGTAGAATGTAGAGAAGACTAGATAAGACTAATAATCAAGTAATATGTGAAGAAAGAAGTAGATAATCCAAAGTAAGATACCATCGTTGTCATTTTTCTTACATTTGATATGTGCACTGTTTGGAAGCTGAAATTGCATTATTTTCAGGTGTAGATCCTCTCTAATTATTGTTGTAGATGTATATCTTTGATATATAAACAGTGGGTGAATATGTTTATAAACATTCATATTTCAATTACAAACAAAGCTATGAACGAGCCATACAATTTCAACAATCAATTACAAAAGTAAAAAGAACATTAAGGAACTAAAAAATCAAATCATTCAGTTTGATTGATTTTAGAGGTAGAAAATAACACTTTTATTCTGGGAACTGAAAACAATTGGAAGAGGAATTGACAATGCTTTTTGCCATAGCATCACTAACCGACTTCAAATTAGAAAAGAAAGTGATGGTTGCTTACGTTTTCCTGCAAAACTTATATATCCAGAGAACTATTTCCTTCAATTCGTAGAAATTTTGGGCAATATATCAAATATTACCCCATATGAGAAGTTTGAAGATGTTGGGCTGCAAAACTTTCCAACAAAAAAGTTTTTTTATGCTCCTAAAGGTATTTAAGCTATATCTCTTATCTTTGGTTTGATCACATGAACATGAAGATAGTGACTTATACATATTCTTATTCTAGAATCAGTCGGAGATAAGGATAACGGAGAGAAGGCTATGGTGACTAGCATTGTGGACTCGGCCCACCGTTACCTAGACAAGTATCATGAGCCACAGACCCACCAAACTTCATTTTGGTTATTGATATCACCAAGATCATAGACATAGACCGGCTCTCGCAATCCCTAAATGATTTTAGCTTATACCAGATGATTCAACAGGTGAAATCATTTTATGATCATATTCTCGTTAGCTACTCTAAAATAAGTATTATGATTCATAAGGATAATGAATACCACAACTCA
>JABAYD010021340.1:0-12097 GCA_014822095.1 Diplotaxis tenuifolia
GAGGAATTAAGAAAATGGTTTAGAAATGTTTGGTACCTTTTATGTTGTATGAATATTGTAGAATTCTCTGAGGAATCTGTGATTTTTTTCTACAAGAGAATTCTGTAATGGGTTGATGGTTTTTTTTTGTTTAAACTTTGTTATATTTTACTGTAAGGTTGATTATCAAGAGAAGCTATACGCTCAAGGTTTGATTCCGAACACGTATATGAGAAGAGAAGGTGCACCAAAGGAGAGGGAACTGTTATGTGGCCGGCTCATTGATAGGCCTATCAGACCGTTGTTTCCTTCAGGGTTTTACCATGAGGTTCAGGTATGGTGTTACTTATGAGATAGATTTATTTGTAAGTATTTTTCTTTTGGGTGTCTTTATTTTAAAGTCTTTTTACTTGCAGATAATGGCGAATGTTCTGTCAATGGATGGGAAGCAGGATCCTGATATACTGGCAGCTAATGCAGCATCGGCTGCGCTTATGCTATCGGATGTTCCGTGGGGAGGGCCTTGAGTCATCAGATTAGGAAGGATAGATGGGAGAATTATTGTTAATCCAACTATGGATGAGGTAAAAAAAGAGTTGTATATTGGTGTATGCCTCAAATTTTACAAGTTGTAGTAATTTTGTTTGTGGTTGAACCTTGTGTAGCTTAGCTCAAGTGATCTCAGTTTGATATACGCTTGCCTAAGGGATAAGACTATGATGATTGATGTTCAATCCCGTGAAATCTCCGAGAAAGATTTAGCAGCTGCTCTGAGGCTAGCTCATCCAGAGGTATGTTTGACAACTTTGTTTGATTTTCTAGTACAATGTAATAATTATATGGAGTCTGAATATCTTTGTCTACACAGGCTGTTAAGTACATTGATCCCCAAATAAGATTGGCAGCGAAAGCTGGGAAACAAAAGAAAGAGTACAAATTGTCTATGATTTCTGAAAAAACTTTAGAAAAAGTTACTGAGTTGGCTGCAACGCGTATCGAAGCCATCTTTACGGATCCTTCAAAGGGGAAGGTTCGTGCTACTTTGTTTCTGCCACAAGAGTTTAGTTTCAGTGGGCCTGATAGTGTTTTATATATACAGTTTGAACGTGGAGAGGCTCTAGAGGACATTGGAAAAGATGTGATAAAAGTGTTTGAAGAAGAGGGGGATCAAGAAAGCTTGAGCATCCTTCCAAAGGCTGTTGATACTGTGAGAAAGAAGGTAATATCTGTAAATTACCTTCTTGTCATGTCTTTTCTTTTCTATTGACTTTTCTTTTTCCGAAAAACTTGACATAGAACTTGGTGCTTGAATCATATATTCAACATGTGTCATTATGGAATTGCAATATAAAATCATTTATGTCTATTCTATATAAGCTAGACTCTACAGTGTTTTCTTAAGATAGCTGGTTCGTTTTTTTGTCTCTTAGATAGTGATTTACTATTTTTCACTTTGAGATGCCTTAAGACTTACTGATCTTTTACTTTCTGAGATTGCATAAAAGGTCACTAGTAATGTGTGCTTTTGGATTTTTCCTTCGGCTCCTTGCCTTACTAATTTGTCCATGTAAATGACATATCAGGTAGTTCGTTCAAGGATGATATCAGACGGATTTCGAGTCGACGGGAGACATATTGATGAAGTTAGACCCATCTATTGCGAATCACATCTCCTACCTCCAGTTCATGGGTCAGCTCTTTTCTCGCGTGGCGAGACACAGGTTGGTTTCTTTCCTTTGAATTGATTCCCTTTTAGGAAGCTTATTTTCAGTTTTTGGTCTGAAGTGTGGGAGACAAAGCTAAATCTCTTAATCTCATTTAATTGCGTATATGTGTTAAAAGGTGCTTTGTGGTGTTACACTTGGAGCCCCAGGAGATGCTCAAAAATTGGATTGTATTGTTGGTCCCCCGAAAAAGAGAATTTTGCTTCACTACTCCTTTCCTCCGTATTGTACAAATGAAGTCGGGAAAAAAGGAGGCCTTAACAGGCGTGAAGTTGGTCATGGTATCTTTCTAATAGTCTTTCTCTATTTGTGTTTAATTGGTGTAGACATGTTAGTGTTTTTTCTTTCATGGGAAAGATTTTTTTCTGTGCTTGAATGTGCGCTTAACATTTTTTGTAGGAACACTTGCTGAGAAAGCATTGCTTGCCGTCATGCCACCTGAAGAGGATTTTCCTTACACTGTCCGTATAAATTCAGAAGTGATGTCCTCAGATGGCTCCACGTCTATGGCGAGCGTTTGTGGAGGTAATTATCCTCTTCCCACTCACAAGTTTGTATGTATTTATGCAAAGCCATTAGTTCATAATGAATGGTTGTGTCTCAGGTAGCATGGCTTTAATGGACGCCGGAATCCCTCTCCGAGCACATGTTGCGGGTGTCTCCGTTGGTCTTGTCACCGACGTTGACCCATCAGGTGGAGAAATCAAAGACTACCGTATAGTAACCGATATATTGGTGAGTTTCTTCCTGTTTACGTTGCTGTTCTTATGATGATTTAACATTATCGTTGGGATGCATTGGTTGTATTACGTTGGTGAAATAGATTTTATAGAGATGCATACTTTGCATTTACAGGGTTTGGAAGATCATCTTGGAGATATGGATTTCAAGATTGCCGGCACACGAGATGGTGTGACAGCGATTCAATTGGATATCAAACCAGCTGGAATACCATTGGACATAGTTTGTGAATCCTTAGAAAATGCACGTGAAGCTCGTCTTCAGATTCTTGACCATATGGAGAGAAAAATTAACTCCCCGCGAGAGCAAAATGGGACTTATTCCCCTCGGCTAGGTATCTTCCCACTTGTTTTGTTTTTCTGTTAACCTTAGCTGATAAAACTTCCCCTCTCTAAAACTGAAGAATTATGTCTGTCTTGCAGCGACTTTGACATCAATAAAAGAGTACGGCGCATTTGTTGAGTTCAACGGTGGTCAACAAGGCCTACTACATCTGTCTGAGCTATCTCATGAACCAGTAAGCTTTTTCTAGTGATATGTTGCCATTATCTCTAGTGTGATTTTGGTTTTAACTTACTATTTGTCTTATTCAATCTTTCACCAGGTCTCAAAGGTTTCAGATGTATTACATATTGGCAAGTACATCACTATGATGTGCATTGACACTGATGTCCGTGGTAACATAAAATTATCTCTCAAAGCACTGTTACCCAAACCAGCATCTGGTCCTGAAAAAATCCCTGTGGTGAAAGACACAGTCTCCATAGAAACATCTAGTTTTGGAGAGACAGTTGAAAGTTTGCCCAGTGTTTTAGCAGTTCCTGCAGTTGTAATCCGTACTGCTGTGGAGTGTGATGAGGCAGAGAAGTCTTCTCTTGTGGACAAGAACACTACAAAACCTAAACGCGCTGCGACACTGAAGCCACACCGGAAACTTAAATCCACTGCAGTGCCTCTAAGGAGTCTGTGACACAGAAGGAAGAGGAGGCACTCATATCCACTAGTCCAGAAGAAACTTTGACCAACTGTGGTGAGACACTGAAGAAGAAATCAGAGAAAGAGGCTGAAGAGAGTACCTCGGTTAGTGCCCAGAAACTGAAGATAGGGAACAGAAATGACAGCCAAAGTCCACCAGGTTCGAACACATGGATTGGTTCTTGATTTAGGTGGTGGAATCCGCGGGATGTACAAATTCGAGGTATGTTTTAGAAACTTTCACTCTGTTCTCCAACATACTTAATACTTGTATTGTAGTGTTTGCGATGAAGAGACAGGGTTTGAGATTGGAGACACGTTGCAGGTGAAATGTACAAGTTTTTCTACCAAAGGAATCCGTGTGATGGCTTTGGTTGATGACGAAGATGTTTAACGGTAAAAAGTCTTTCCACTCTAAAAGTTTCTTTAACCGGAGGGGTCACACTCGGAGTCAGTTATATGAATCATACGAGAGTTTTGTTGGGATTGGTTTGCTGTTTCTGTGGTGAACAATTCTTGGTAGATTGATTCATTGGCTCCATAGATTTTCCATGGAAGAAAATGGAGATAATTAATGTGTTCTTGAAGGCTGAGTAGTCTTTTAGTCTGGCCTAGGTTCGGTTCGGTTGTGAGAACTGGCGATTTGTATAATATAAAGAGCGAAACTACATAGAAACTTACCATTTGGTGAATGAGTGAAGCCACCGAGCATTGATAGAGATGGACGGTAGAGAGAGAGCGCAGCAGGGGTGACCTGAGAACACATGAAAACAGAGATTATGTTACAACGACGTGTACATCCGTTGAGTGTACATGTGTTCTCATGTCGACCCTGTTGAGGTCCTCCACCTTCAAGATATTTCTTCTCTTTAAAAACAGCAATAAAGGATTGGGTTTCGATGTTCTTCAAAACGTATGTGAACTTTATATACACAGATTACACAAGGATTGGGTAGTACACACAAGTTTTGTCACAATCATCATGTGCGTTTTGTGCAGTACAAATAAAACGACAGACTTGTGTACTGCAATATTGATTAAAGAAATAAAAAAGAATATCAACAGTGTACTGCTCTTGAAATACGACGCAAAGTTATGTACTAACAAAGTTTTCGGATTTTTCCATGGGTACTATGAAGTAAGGAGTCCCTATTTTTATATTCTAAGTTTAGATCAAAGTGACAACAAGTAACAACTATGAGTCTATGAGAAGGGGAAACCGACAATGTAATAGAATATAAGCCAGGCGGAAGTACTCCCACAAGAACTAACTCGTCCGTTCAATTTGATTTTGCTTAAAATAGGCTGTAGACAAAAAAAAACAAATTGTAATAGAAGCATATTATTCAGTTGGATTTAATGAAAAGAAATAAACCATATTTTTTTGCATAGGTTTTAGTCCCACATCGTCAGAATCCAGAGCAAGGGACATAGAGATAAGACATATATAATAGATGTGATCGGTAGTTGCTCTACGTGCTCAGTCTCATTTATTTTTAAAGCACTAAACCGAAAGCAATCACAATTTTAATAAAAAAAATTACAATCTTATTTATTTTTAAAGCACTAAATTAAAAGCAGTCATGACTTAATAAAACAAAAAAAATTATAGCGGTAGAAATAGCTTATAGTTGTTTCCAATTTTTGTTGATTAATCACGGAGCCGATAAGCACAAAGCAAGAACTATTCTTTCGCCTTTTAGTAAAGAGTACCGTGTGCTTGTCGTACCAAGCGGCATACGCCTATTTTTGGAGGGTTGTCTCGTTTGAGATCAACTCTATCAATCCATAACCTTAAAATTTTATGACTCAAGATTGAAATTTCTTTGACTAGAAAATATATCATGGATAGCGTCTGCGTCTGCTTTCCTTAAAACTGAACATAAATGAACCTGAGTTGTGCTTTCTCGAATGTAAGTATACTTTCTCGACCTTCTGAGTTCTGAACTAAAGAAAGAAAAAAAGTAACACGAATGTTATAAGTACAGTATACTGGGGTTCACATGATATCTCGGGGTTGAGTCATTGAGTCGTCGTCCATGGTTTCCACTATTGCGAATGCTAGAATTTATTCGTTCTGGTGCTGGTTACGTTTACTAATTTTGCTTTGTATATAGCATATTTATTTACACACCCCAAAAAGACAGAGAAACTGGGAAAAACTTTGCCAACTAAAATTATTTGCATTTAAAAGTATTTACATGAAATTTACAAAATTACTTACAGCTTCTTTCCCACTTTGTTTTTTTGTGGTGATGAGGCTATTGGGCCTTTAAAAGCCCACGAACATAATAAACAACATAATATAAGTTAGTAGGTCCTAACAAGCCCATTAAATAGTCCTTTTAACTATCTTGTTTCGCCTAAAACCCTAATTCTTTCTTCCTCTCTCTCTCTCCCCATCGTCTCTTCCTCCTCCCTCTTTTGGTGCCGTTCCACCATGCCGAAGCATTACAGACCAGCGGTTAGTGATTCTGTTGTCATTCAAGCCGTATTTGTTCCTAATCTTCATTGATTTAGAGCTGTTTCAATCGAGTTCCGCTTTCTCGAGAAAAAAAGAAATTCACTAAATCCTGTTGATGAAGCTTCTTCTCGTTAAACTAATTCGCTGTTGGTCTTGTTCAGGGAAAAAAGAAGGAAGGAAATGCCGCGAGGTATATGACCAGGTCGCAAGCTCTTAAGAGTCTCCAAGTTAACTTAAACCTCTTCAGGTTCGCCCTCTCACGTCTTTCAACTTCTCATAAGCTGTTTTTTATTCAAATCATTGTCGGGACAAGCATATGTCTGTACTAGGTTTTTAGGTTCTGTAGTGTTCTTTTATTTTCCATTTAAAAAAACACATTAATGTTAATATTTTGGGATTGGTTTTGTTCTTTTTATCAGTTTAATTGGGCTTTTCTTAAAAGAAATCTCTTTATCACTCCCTTGATTTATAATCAATCTCTATAGCTCTGTTCAAATGTATCCCATTTGTTATATTTTCAACATGTGGCTTAGCTGTTATCTCTAGTTTATTTTTGGTTTTGTTTATATATATGTTTTCATGACTACTCAACTTTACATATTGATTTAAATTTTGCAGGAGATTATGTATTGTGAAAGGTATATTCCCCAGAGAACCGAAGAAGAAGGTGAAGGGAAACCATCACACATACTACCATGTGAAGGACATTTCTTTCCTTCAGCACGAGCCTCTTCTTGAGAAGTTCAGGGAAATCAAAACGTACCAAAAGAAGGTTCAGAAAGCCAAAGCCAAGAAGAATGAGGAGCTTGCGCGTCTTTTGCTTGCTCGTCAACCCACTTACAAGCTTGATAGATTGATCCGTGAAAGGTTTGCTTGATGCTCACTCTTTAATCTATACTTGTTGTGTCTGAAGATCCACGAGTTTACAACCATTTGTGTTTTTTGTCCTGAATGTCTAGGTATCCCACATTCATTGATGCACTACGTGACTTGGATGACTGTCTTACGATGGTTCATCTTTTTGCGGTCTTACCTGCTTCAGATAGGGAGAATCTTGAAGTTAAACGAGTCCACAACTGCAGAAGGTTTTATAAGTCCCTTGTGCCTTTACTTATTTGAAGCTTTTCGTAGTCTCATAGCCTTAAGCTTACTTTACGCTTCTTTTGTGAATCAGACTGAGTCATGAATGGCAAGCTTACATTTCTCGTACCCATGCCTTACGGAAAGTGTTTGTGTCTGTTAAGGGCATATACTATCAGGTATTATACTACTTTTTATTATCTTGAAACTTTTATAATGGAATTTGTGGATTGTTCTTCTTTAATAAAACCCTTCTAATTATCTTAATAGGCTGAATTAGAAGGTCAAAAGATCACTTGGTTGACTCCTCATGCCATACAACAAGTCTTTACCAATGATGTTGACTTTGGTGTTCTGCTAACCTTCTTGGAGTTTTATGAGGTGAAATTTCTAATCTCTTCTTCTCCATGTCGTTTAACTTAATTCATCAGATTCTTTTTGATTAATTAATTTGTGTACTTGTGATAACGAATTTCCATTCACCTTTTTATGCAGACTCTTCTTGCCTTTACAAACTTTAAGCTTTACCATTCTCTGAATGTGAAGTACCCTCCAATCCTTGATTCTCGGCTTGAGGCTTTGGCTGCTGGTATGTTTTCCTTAGATTTATCACATGGGAGGTCATTAGAATTTCAAGTTACTTTGATTAACACATGGACATGTCTTCAATGTTGTAGACCTTTATGCTCTGTCAAGATACATAGATGCTAGCTCCAGAGGCATGACTGTGGAACCCAAAGCTGATGCTTCATCTAGCTCACAGTCAAACGACCGTGCAGAGTCTGAACTGAGACTTGCGCAACTTCAGCACCAGCTGCCTTCGAGTGAGCCTGGTGCGTTGATGCATCTCGTTGCTGATAAAGAGGTTGAAGAGGATGAAGAAACAAGAGCCTGCAAGTCACTCTTCAAGGATCTCAAGTTTTTCTTGAGCCGTGAGGTGTGTTGTTCATTCATTCCTTCTAAACCACTTTTCATCATTAAAATCATTGGCAAATTAAACTGATCAAGACCAAAACATATTACTTTTATGTTAGGTTCCAAGAGAGTCCCTTCTTTTCGTTCTTCCTGCTTTCGGGGGGATGGTGTCTTGGGAAGGAGAAGGTGCACCTTTCAAAGAGGATGATGAGAGTATTACACATCATGTAAGCCATTTAGCTTACTGTTTAACATTTGACTAATATCTCCTAAATTATTGGTAGATAGATCTTAATAACATACATTCTCGCTTTGTAGATCATTGATAAGCCAAGTGCGGGTCATATGTATCTGTCAAGGGAATATGTTCAACCACAATGGATCTATGATTGTGTCAATGCTCGCATAATCTTACCAACGGAGAAGTATTTGGTCGGAAGGTAAACCCATTCTTAACCGTTGCTTATTTCTTCTTTTGTTACCATTTTTTCTCAGCTTTTTAAACATTCTGTTTTGTGTGCAACCAGGATCCCACCGCCTCACTTGTCACCATTTGTGGACAATGAAGCAGAAGGATACGTTCCTGATTACGCTGAAACCATTAAAAGGCTACAAGCAGCAGCCAGAAACGATGTTCTTCCGTTGCCAGGTGTTGGCAAAGAAGATCTTGAAGATCCTCAGAACTTGTTATACGCTGGTGTTATGAGCCGTGCTGAGGAAGCTGAAGCTGCTAAAACCAAGAAGAAGGTTTGACTTCTACCTATATATATATATATGTTGAATAGTTTGTGTATGTGTTGTTAACTTTGTGATGTATGTTTATTCAATGTAGATGGCAGAGTTGGAGAAGCAATACCATGAGGAGCTGAAAAAGGAAGTGACAGGAAGTGCAGTTGATGATTTAGCAGCAGCACCAATGGTGGAAGAAGGTGAGGGTGAAGGATCAGTTCCTGATGAAGCTCAAATTGCTAAAGATACTGCTGATATGCCGACACTGATGATGTCACGTAAGAAGAGGAAGCTCTACGAGGCCATGAAGGTACATTTTCTACCATTCATTATTAGCCTGACTCCTAAGCCCATCTCTGTGTGTTTGTTGAGCTAATGTTTTAAATTTTGGTGAAATGTTGTGCAGATGGGGAAGGAGAAGAAGAATGAAAGTGTTGAGCGACTCAAGCAGCGCAAAGAAAAACTTGAGAAAAGCTGATCAGTGATAAGACTTGTTCTATTTTTGTTTACTTACATCTTTTTTTTTTGTCTCATGCTGTCTTACTCGTCTTTTGCTTCATGTACTGCCAAACTTAAAAGTTATGAATTTTTCAAAACTAGCATTATGTCTTTCGAATTTCTCCATTATTGTGCTCAAGGATGGCCTGTTTATGCATGCCCATTCTAGTGGTAGAGTATGACAATAATGAAGATTAGCTCCAACACAGTAACCAATTATCAAGTCATAAAACAAAGTAATGACTTTCCTTAGAAGTGACTAGTGTTTGTTTCTTTATCGATGGTTCACTGACTCATTTCAACGTCAAAATTGCTATTCACAAAATTTATAACATCAATGTTCCTAAAGTGGCTAATAGTCGATCAGATATTAAACAATGATAGTATAGTTAATGTACCTGGTCTATGATAACTACTAACTAGTAATCACAACGTATATAAGGTTAAAAGATTGTTGTGCACTTTATTATGGTTCTCGAATTCTTTTTTTTTTCCCCACAATTATAGATTTGAAACACTTTTTGTGAAACTATTTACATATACCAAGCATACAGATATTTATTTATAGTGTTTCCACGCATGAGTAATAATAACAACAACAAAAAAGTGAAACAAGAATTTTCTTAAAGACAAAGGCGCCGTATATCATGGAAATCAAAAAAGAACACTGAATTCGAGTTTTTACCATATTCGATCTCTTTTTGTGATCCATGAGTACACCTAAAGAAATACTAATATTATCCACCTAATAAATCTTAGAAAAATTAAAATAATAAATCACAGGTTTCGCATTGTGACTTGAGTGCATGTTTCTTTCTAGTTGTAGACGTTCTTTGCGAACTTAAATTAGGAGCGGGACCAATGTGGAGAGAAAGCTTGATCATATTCTCTGTCCTAACGAAAAGGATAAAGATGTTAAACAATTTGTTCATGTATAATATCATATTCAAAAAATCGTTTCATGCATGGGTCACACGGTCATTATTTATTAGACTACAAACTCATGGTCGTTCACATCAGTTTACATCAGTTTCTTTGTTAAAATATCCATTAATGCGTGTGATGTGTCAATTTATGTAGATTAGAGACAATTGATTTGCATTAATGAGAAATTTGACATAATTATTAGATATTATAGAATTTGTGCTTTTAAAACAAGAAAGATACACGTTCACATCAAATATGTTTATGTAGTCAATGTTTAAGACCCAGTTCTAAGATTATTATTTTTTGGTTAAAAGTAAACACAGTTCAAAGATGGTTAATCAGATTATAATAACGTGAATGAATCACATTATAAATGCAATAATATAAAGAACTAACTTGTCATTGCTTAAATAAGAATGATACTACTTATTGGGATCAATGACACTAATAATTAATGTAGATAAATAAGCTTTTACCTTGCGTCTACATGAGGAAAGCTAAATATTCAATCTTCTGGAATCAACATTGGGTAGATCATGCAATCAAGAACAAAATATTCAAACAGATACTTGCTTTCCCTTATGGTTTTTAAGATCCTATAGAAATAAACTTATTATATTCACAAAAAATAAAGAAGCTGAGAGAGAGAGAGATAAAAAAAAAAGCTTTTAGGTGAGTTTGCTTCCTTATGAAACAATGGATGCTCAAAAAAGAGCATAACATTGCTTGTTAAAGCAACCAAATACTAACCAATTTTTTTTTCTATTATATTTACTACACCAATCACCACCATACCTTCCCTCAGCACTCTTCTTCCAAGTAAAGTTATCAACCAAAAATTTACAGAGAGAGGAAGAAGAGTGCTCTGCTACAATGGAGGAGATTGTGGTGGAGAGTCTTCTTAGAGGTAACAGAGAGGCTCAAATAGAAGCAGCTATTGAGCTCAGCAATCTAAGCAAGAAGCAAAGACAAAAAGTTGCAGAAAGAGACATCATTACTCCTTTACTCTCAATGTTACAATCTCAAGATTCTATCACAACAGAAGTTTCTCTATCTGCATTACTCAGCCTTGCCTTTGGCAGTGAAAGGTTAGTTTGTGTGTTACCATCAATATATTTGTGTATCATAGTCCTGGTCGGTCATGGGCATAATATGGTCTAGTTTTTTTTTTCAAAAAAATTACAAAGAAATAAACCTCCAAATATGATTTTTTTTTTATTGCAACCTTTAACTACGGCCCCCAAAATCTCAAAACCGGCATTGAGAATAACAACATGGCTTGTTCCTGCTGATCTTACAGGAACAAAGTGAAAATTGTGAAAGCTGGAGCAGTACAAATGTTGCTAGAGATTCTTCAAACAGAAACCAAGATGGTAATAATTGAACTAGCCATGGCTTTTCTTCTGATCCTCTCTTCATGCAACAGAAACAAGACCAAGATAGCATCAACCAGGTTGATTCAGCTACTAGTTGGACTCATCGGGCACGATAGACTAACGGTCCAAGCCAAGCTTGATGGCATAGCAACACTACACAACCTATCAACACTCCAACAGATTGTTCCCCTCGTTGTAGCTTCAGGAGCACCCTACACTTTGCTTCAAGTCATCAACTCTTGTGATAAATCCTCTGAACTAGCTGAGAAGGCAGCATCATTGCTAGAAGACATAGTTTACCATTCACCAGAATCGATCTCAGGCATCAGTGGAGCAATAGAGGTTTTGGTTGAAGCCATTGAAGAAGGGTCAGGTCAGTGTAAAGAGCATGCGGTGGGAATATTACTCGGTGTGTGCAGCTTTGATAGAGAGACAAACAGAGGAATGATACTTAGAGAAGGAGTGATGCCAGGGCTGCTTCAAGTGAGTGTAGATGGGACAAGGAGGGCTAAAGAAATGGCTAGAGAGTTGTTGCTTTTGCTTAGGGATTGCTCTGGATATGTTATTAAAGATAAACAGTCAAAGATTGAGATTGTTGAGCAGATTATGAGGGAGATTGATCAAGAAGGGGAGAGGATACCTGGAACTATGTTGAAGTTGGTAGAAGAGATGATCTCCAAACTCAGCAC
>JABAYD010021356.1:0-12523 GCA_014822095.1 Diplotaxis tenuifolia
TGTGTGTGTGTGTGTGTGTGTGTGTGTGTGTGTGTGTGTGTGTGTTAATATTATATATTAATTAGACTTATTTATATAAAGTGATTGTAAATAAACAAATATAACTATTTTATTTAAGTGCTCGCGCTAAATTAATTGTATATATAATAGTTAGATATTTTTCAACTGTTATATTATTATTTTATAATATATAAAAAAACACAAAATAAAAAAAATAAAATATAAAAGAATTTATACATAATATTCATCTCACGCAAATGCACGGGTCCTAACCTAGTTATAATAAAAAGGTTCGAGTATAAAAGGTATTGAGAGAACGACATGCAGAAACAGAGTTTAACGAATTTTTCACATAGAAATTAAATGCGGATTGATGATTTGATCAGATAGGGATTCACACCAAATGGATCATACTCGACTCGTAGTGGGTATAAGTTATTGGAGGCCTTGGTGGACTTTGAACATCCTCAAAGAAATCACTCCCTCCTATTAAAAACGGTTGTGGAGGAATTTGTGGAAGATTAAAGCCCCACAAAAAATTAAACACTTCATGTGGCGGACTTATCTGGTGCTCTAGCTGTTAAACAACGTTTGATTACACGCGGTATTCCAATTGATCCATATGCCCGGTTTATAGTCTTGGTGAGGAGAGTATCTGCCATGTTCTTTTTACGGTTGAAAAACGGTTGTGGAGGGATTCGTGGAAGATTAAAGCCCCACCAAAAATTAAACACTTCATGTGGCGGGCTTTATCTGGTGCTCTAGCTGTCAAGCAACGTTTGATTACACGCGGTATTCCAATTGATCCAACATGCCCGGTTTGTGGTCTTGGTGAGGATAGTATCTGCCATGTTCTTTTTACATGTGAGAAAGCACGTGCCATTTGGGAACAATCTAATTTCCCATTACCCTCAGGAGGATTTTCTCGGATTTCAACATTTTCAAATTTTGTGCACCTAATTGAGATCTCTAAGAACTCAGGTACGGATATACACACTTGTAAAGTGTTCCCATGGTTGCTGTGGGAGATTTGGAAAGCCAAAAATGCTTTTGTTTTTGAAACCAAGGTTCTCGAGTCATCGTTTATTGATAAGAAGATCTTTGAAGGAGAATCCACATGGTATGATACTTTCACAAAATCGAGAGAGAGGATGGAAGTAGGCGTACGAGTATGGTTAGCTGGAAGAAACCAGCTGCTGGTTTCCTCAAATGTAATGTTGGATCCTCATGGGTAAATCCCAATCTCCCTGGTGGTGCTTCATGGATTTTACGTGACGAAAATGGATGTACAATCATGCATAGCCGCCGTGCCTACTCATATATGCGCACAAAAACAGAGGCAGACTTATGGGCTCTTTTTTGGGCGGTTGAATGCTTGCAAAATCTGCATTTCTCCAATATTATTTTCGAGACTTCCTCCGAGAGCCTTCGTGACGTTCTCTTACAGCCTGCGATTCACCCTAGCCTCAGCATTATTCGCCACAATATCACTTTCCTTTTGGCAAGGATAGATTCATGGAGTTTGAAACACGCTCTTCCTGAACGCAATGAAGCGGCCGATGTTATTGCCCTAAGTGTCACTCGAGACTTGCGTCATCAGTCTTACATCGCTCGAAGTGCTCCTGTGTGGTTATATAACATTATCGCTTTGGAAGCTCAGCAATAGGGTGGTTTAGATCCTCTCCTTCTTTTTGGTGTCTACTAACATACTTGCTTATCTCTTTATTTGTATTGACAAACTTTCCACATTCACAAGTGTTATAAAAAAAAACTTAAATGCGGTTTTCATAATCTAGAATTTGATCCGCGCATCCGCGCGGATGTTAGTTTATATATATATATATATGTATATATATATATATATATTTTTTTTTATGTGATCATTATATATTTTGATGTGTCACTATTTAAAGTGAAATACGGGTATTAATTTTTTAGTATAAATTTATATTTATAAATGATGTTGTATGACGTAACTGTGATCACTTAATTACGTTTATATAATTGGTAAATATATTATGTAATTGGCTTACAAAATATATTATGTATTTATCATAATTTATTTATGACATTAAATATTTATTATTTAGTAAATAATAATATGCAATAAATTTTAATAATTTTATATAGAGAAAATATATATTACACAAGTAAATTTTATGTTTTTTACAAAAATAAAGAAGAAATGTTTTTTTAACAATATGTAATATTTGTTTCAAATCATTTTTTAAACAACATAATAATTATCATCTTAATAAAAATGAAATAATAATTATGATTTGGGCTGGGTTGATATACATGTGATTTGAGCCAAAATAAGATACAATATTAGTTAAAGCTTTTTTAATATTGTTATTCATGTTTTCAAACATGGTTATATTTAATACTACTATTCATATTTTCAAATAACTTCAAAATATACTTCAGTTTTTAAAATATAGATGTTTTAACATTTCAGTTTTTTAAATATAGATGTTTTAACATACATAATCAGGATGTGTGAACTAATATCTAACTAATCTTTCAAAGAGAGGATTTTGAAGACTAATCTGATCCTTAATTTTTTTAATAACGTCTTATAAGATAGTTTCAGTTACCAAACTGTATTCTCAATAGAAACCAAAACGATGAGTTTATGTTCTTTCTGCCTCAATACACTCTTTATCATAGGTTAATGCTGCTTGGTTTATATACGTAAATGTTCATGAACTCTTCATTAACAAGATGAGAACATTTTATTTTCTAGATCAGTAGTAGATTTTACAAAGCCAGAGCGAAGGATTAATGCCAGCGAATGTCTTGTGAAAAAAAATGAGCAATTCATTTTCATCAAAAGGAGCAGAGAGACTTAGTAGCCATCAAAAGGAAAAGGCAAGTGTGTTTGTTTTTGGGGTAACGTAAGAACAAGTATAAGAAAACAAAAAAGATACGTAGAATCGATATTGGTAAACATATGAAGCCAAACAACCATATTGGCACAAAGACAGGCGTATCCATATATGTTGGGAAAAGTTATTACCCCCTCGAGTTATACAAAAAAAAACCCTTTATTCAACATTATTGTTATTGTATTAACCATAATGCTTAAAATTTCCAATTTTTCTTGAATTTATAGTTTATAGTTAAAACTAAATTCACAGCAATTGAAACTATTTATTTGTTTATAAATCATTACACCAAATTTAAACTTTTATATTTAAATATTAGTGTTTAAGTTGTAGTTTTATGAGCTAGACCAACTCTGATTAAAACTATATACGATCTTGTTAATGTAGGAAATTCATAGAGATATCTACTTTTTTTTTATCACAATATAGAGATATCTACTAAAAGCTTCTTTTAATCGCCGACAGAATGACATAAAAACCAAGAACTCTGTGATCGTATAGTTAGTTAAAGAAGTCATCAAGTCAATGAAAAAAATCCAACAACAATGACCTTGTCATTTATAATTTAATGAATAATGATTAATAATTAATTAGCACAATATTAAGGAGAATAATAAGAATGAAGAAGATTACGGAAGCAATAATCTTGTTATTGGGTTGCCCTATAAGACTGGTCTCACACCACACAGCTCACAAAACCTGTCTTCTCGTTTAGACTTTAGTCCCAATACTCTTCTCCTTCTCTCCTTCCTCCCTCTTCTCTGCTCCACCTCTTCCTCTCTCTCATATCTAGAGAGAGAAAGTGTTAAATTTGTCTTATTTATGCGATAAGGACCACTTCCTCTCTCTATAAAAACCTCAAACTCCATCACTCTCCTATCTCTCTTCTCTAACTCTTCCCCAGTCAGAAATTGCAATCTGCCATCTCCAAGATTCTATCTTTTAACTGTCTTTTAAACAGGTTTGCATATATATCGTACAAAAAATCTAATACTTCTTCACCCCAAGGAAAAAAAACTCTCTTTTTTTCTTTTTGGAAAATTGAAAAATAATCATCCAATTTTTATAGAAATGCAAGACCCATCAGCTTATTACCAGTCCATGATGGCGAAACAACTACATCAGCAACAGCAACAACAACAGCCGCAATTTCCGGACCAAGAACAGCTAAAGTGTCCTCGCTGTGACTCACCAAACACTAAGTTCTGTTACTACAACAACTACAACCTGTCACAGCCCCGTCACTTTTGCAAAAGCTGCCGCCGTTACTGGACCAAAGGCGGCGCTCTCCGCAACGTCCCCGTCGGTGGCGGTACTCGCAAGAACGCAAAACGATCCACCTCTTCCTCTACTTCTCCTTCCTACCACAAGAAGGCTAAAACACCTGATCCGGATCCTAGTTCACAAAAGGAAACCAATCCGGATACTGATCCGACCCGGATGCTGTACGGATTTCCGATCGGGGACCAAGACGTGAAAGGTATGGAGATAGGTGGTGGTGGTGGGAGTTTTAGCACGCTTTTGGCGTCGAATATGCAGTTGGGTCTTGGTGGGATTATGCTTGACGGGTCGGGTTGGGATCCGGGTATGGGGTTGGGCATGGGTTTGAGGAGGAGCGAAGCGGGTAACGGAGGAGGTGGTAACCCGTGGACCGATCTGGCTATGAACAGAAAAACTGAAGATGAAGAAAGGTAAGGGTCTTTTCGTAAATTATGGAGATGAAAAACTGATTTAAGATGACGTAGACAATGAACATGTTCGATGTTATGTCATTTTGGTATTATATTCCTCTTGTTACTCCCTTTTGTTATTTTATTTATAGATCGGTTTGATTAAATTCTAACCTCTTCTGTAATAGAATGAGCTTTTTAGTTTTTTTTTTTCTGCGAATTCTCATTTGAGTTTGTCTATTTTTATTTTTAAATATATACACTAGTTAGATAAAAAAAGGTAAGTAAAAGACTTGCATTAATCTAGAACAAGACTATCTACAAAACTGACCATGACGTGCAAATGAAAGTTAGTAGTTAAAAAAATGTTAGTAAAAGACTTTCATAGTTCTAGAACAATGCACTATCTCCAAAACTCATGACGTGAAATGAATTGTTGGCCACAAGATTATTGTTATTTTATGATAAACCGTTATGTGCTCAGCCGACAATTATATGTTATTGGTTATTGATATGTAAGTTTGAAGCCCTTTTAAATATTCGCAGAATAGGTTCTTATAATCGAATATTAGAATATGTAATTGTGCATGAATCTGACATACGTACATGAACAACATTCTTACGGCATGTGACATTCGTTTTTAAGTTAATGAAATAATCGCTTTAGGCAACTAAGTTCGAGAATCATGATACTGACTCTGCTAGTTGTCGCCTATTTTTCTTCAGTTCAAAATGGCGTTTCCTATGTCGTATAATTTAAATAGTGGTTAAACTTTTGATTTGTTCAATTATTTAGACAAAGAAGACAAAAGTGTACGCCACTAAGACGAATATTTTGTTTTAGATCATTTTGAAAGAAGTGAAAATAGAAATCTGCAATATTCATTCCTCAAGTACTTAATTATATTATTTTGTATTCATTGGTCTTTCAAATTTGTAACATCGTTTAGTTACTTACTATTACTAACAACTTTTGTAATCATTACCAACTCGTTTAACACGCTATTGACATTACAAGGAGTGGGAATGTTAGAGCATTATTATCCCGGGGTTTTCACGGGGTTTTTCAGCACGTGGGACCCTTAAAATCCAGAGAAACCATTATAGAAAATCTTCAATTCAGAAACTTTCAGAGAAACTATTTCTCTACTGTTCGCGGACCCGACTGACACGTGGCGACTCGCGAATGGTGCGTTTTAATTTTTTTTTATTTTTTTTTAGAAGTTGAGAAACCCGGGGTAGAGAAACCCCGGATAATTATGCTCTTAGATCATCCGCATTGAGGGTTAAAGGAGAGGTTCACACAGTTTTTCAAAAAAAAATATTAAAATAAAGAATAGTGATGAACCTGCTTTTTGCAGGTTCTCTGCAGTGAACCCGGTTCATCACTGTAGCGCGGGCCACACGACACGTGGCGGCCCGCGATTGGTCTAATTTTTTTTTAAAGAAAAAAAAATTAATAATAAAAAATTAAAAACATGAACCCCAAGAGAGAGTTCATTGATGAGGATGCTCTTATGGTTTCTGTCTAATTTTATAAATAGGGACTATGGTATTCTCACGGATTAATATACAGTCCACCTCACAGTTTAGTTTATCCGATTTTCTTAATGATCCTATAGTTTATATTGAGAGAAGAAACACCTAGAAAATGTGATGTCGACTATATAGTAATCAGTACTATGTATCATCTTATTTACGGATCAGCATTCACATCTATCAGTACGTTGTTGTTTTAGCCAAAGCTAATAAGCTATGAGCTATGGTTGTGATTGTACGCATGACTGTTGTCCTACACCCGAGTAATTCTAAGTCAAAGCTATGAGCTATGGTTGTAATTGTACGCATGACTGTTTTTCTATACCCGAGTAAATGTAAAGCTTAGCTCAGCATCATACAATATATACTTCACTACATTTTCTTAATGTCAACATATTAGCTGAGTACATGTAACACTGATTATTAATACGCCTAAATTATGAAAATGCTATTGACATTTGTGTCATGCACTTCATTCTCTTAATTCATATCTATAAAATGAATTATTTCACCTCAACATACTTCTAGCTTGGATTTGGTGGTTCAATAAATTTGTTTTGGAATTGGGAAGATAGATAGATATACGAGAGATCCAATGTGGCTACAAAAATTTGCTCGTCCGATTTGAGATATTTTGTATTTGACAGGGGAGACAAAAAACAACAAGTTGCATTTTATGTTAATTATTTATGGTTTCCTTTTACTTTTATTGTTACTGATAAATTTCAGTTTACATTTTTTTAAATAAAAAAATCGTGAAAGGAATGCATCGCAGGCGTGATTACATGCAATGTCCAATCGAAGTCTATAATCAAATACACCAAGGCATATTTTGCAATCCACGTCAAATCAATATTCAATCTCGAATATTAAAATTAAGCGCTGATTAATTAGGTCTGACGTCCATTCAAAATCATAAGATTATTGGTGTCACAACAACTGCTAGAATAATTAAGAATAATAAAAGTGGAGTAACCGAGAATAAAATTAAAGTAGTAGAGTAAATAAGTTTTTTTTAAAAGAAATAAAGTTAACAAAAATAAGTTTTTATCTTCAAAAACAATTGAAGGAAAAGTAAAACGCTAGCCAACAGGAACCATAGTAAAAAAGTTGCAGCTGTAATTTCTAACATTCGGATTCAATTCACATTGGAAGAGGCTATTTATAATGTTTGAGTTTCCGGCAAAGAGGTGATATCAATTTTTTTTACCAAAAGAAAAACATTAAGAGTGTAACTTACATGTGAGTTGTGGCTGGTAAATTTTGAGAATAAATAAGTGAAAACAAAAAGGTGGAACTGAGAAAAATGTTAAAAAAGTAAAAGGAGAAAAAAAAGAAGAAGAAAATTTAGAATAAATTATACTACTTCACGTGAAACCTGACTAAAATCTAGAGTGCATTTTCCACTTTGTAAACAATACTTGGAGTAGATATTAAAAAATTGATTGTCCATTTTACTAGTATTTTCTTGGCTCAACCTAGAGAAAATTTAATAGTATAACAAACTTTTACTCTAAAGTACAATTTAGTCATACTCTAAAATTACTTGCACCTGACTAGTAACTTTAGCAACTGAAAGAAAAGAAATATGTTTTCGTTGATATATTTACTTTACTTATACAGTAATACTATATAGTAGTGATTTTACAATATAAACATTTGCAGTGATGGAATATTATTGGTTAAAAGTCAATATATATATATTTTCAAACATATATATATAGTTAATGTTGGATAGAAAAGGACCAAAATAACATTCTGGCTCACATATATTTAAAGATGTAGATCTCTGCCCATACCATGAACAAGTTTTCAATATAGATTATTGTAATGAAAACAAATGATAAAAATAAAAAGATGTCAAAAAGAAAAGGGCTGGCAAATTAGATGGTGGTCCATGTGGCTATAGATACTAGATAGCGCTAAGATACCGAATTAATATAATGGTCCACTTTTTAGCCACTAATTAGGGCAAAATGTTTGAAATATATATCAATATTGGTTTATGTTGAATTGACAGTGTTTAACTAAATACGTTAAGCTATCATTTCTGAAATTCCTCTTGTGATCGGCTCACTGTTGACTGTTTTGGTAATGGTCCACTCGCTTATTATTTAACTCTTATACAGAACCAAATTCACATATCCTGTGGGGGCTGTCTTGCTCAGTTCATGTTGTGCTTATTGTACAATATATCAATTTGAATATTTATTGTACGGATAAATTTATCAGTATTAGTGCAACGACTGCTATTCATCTCACTGTTATACATGTGACATCCCTATCAATCTAGTTTATTATTATTATTATTATTATTATTATTATTATTATTATTATTATTATTATTTTATCTCTTTGAAATATATAAAGTTATAAGATTTTGTTGCTGGATTCACCATATCCAGATTTAGAAAGAGTTGGCTGGTCTTCTAACATATATGTAAATAAAAACAAAACAATCATGTGAAAATTTCAGGAATGAAAATTTAGGTAAAGGGGATCATGATGGTGGTCTATTTTTTTTAAACACATCATGAAGTTATAAAAAAGCTTATAATGATCTTAATTTTTTTAGAAGTGCTAAACAAGAGAAGATAAGAGATTAAGTGGAGACAAGACGAGGCTTGTCTTACAAAAACGACGAGCCTTGTGCGTTTGCCATATGCCAATCACTTCTCCCGTCTTATCGTCGTATTGAACCCACTTGCCTGTTAAACATGTTTTAAAAGTGGTATTCTCAAGTTTTTAGACACAAATATGTGAGGTTTAGTGTTATAATTAAGTCTTTGGTACATGTATGTGTTATAATTAGACCCAAAAAAACTGTATGTGTTATAATGGAGCTGAACACTCTTGCTCGACCCATGCAACATTTACATAATGTTCAGAGTTTGCGATCCTGCCTTTGTGTGTCAACACCGAGACCAAATTATGAGCTCCAGTCCAGAGACACCTTAACATATATATGGACCTTCGGACAAAAAAATTTTAGATCCTTTGGAATTTATATATTTTTTTAGAGAAATTAGGCTTCACACCAACGGAAGATCAGGTATTTAGCAAAATACCAACGGCGCCTTCAGACATTACTGTGCACACTTCCAAAAGACTCTGCTATCCCTATACAAACAAGTGAGCATATTCATTTAAATGAGTCTAACATAAATTAAATAAGAAGAATTTTATTCACATACACCATTTTTGTGTTAAACTCTTTGACTTTCCTTCCCATAAACTAAAGTTTTTGAAATTAAAAAAATATTTCCACACAATCTCTTTCAGTTTTTTCAATTTTGTTAATACTATTTCACATTTTGAATTTCATTTATTTTATTTTTGATTTTTTTCTTTAGAAATATTAAATTGTCAGAAGTTTATTGAGATATGTTTTCGGAACTATATCGGGACGTTTCCACCATTGTTATATTTCCAGAAATCACTGCACATACATGTTTAGGATATTACAATTGTGTTATTATATTTGGATGTCCAACGCCCCGGATAACCAGCTCATCTATTTTTTATATTTTAGTTTGTACACGTTGATAAAATAACTAGTAACCGTGTAATAGCTTGCTTTTATCATATTTGCATGGCCAATAGTATCGATAACCGTCCAATGAAAATTGTAGACATAATTGTGTCTATGTTAGCTAGACAACTTACTGAACCAACATGGACCAGTCTAATCTACTTAGATTGGTCATTGCTATAAGGCGATATTTTTAACACAACTGTTTATCGTGCACCCTTCCGGTTTGGGGTTTAGTTTTTAAAGGTAGGGTTTAGAGTTTACAGTTAAATGTTTAGGATTTAAAACTAAGGGTTTAGGTTTTGAATTTATGGATTGAAGGGTGAGGGATTACTTTTAGGGTTTAATTTGTAGGCTTAAGGCCTAAGGTTTAGGGTATAGGGTTGTGGGGTGAGGGATTAGTTTCAGGGTTTAGTTTCTAGGGTTAGTGCTTATGTTTTAGGGTTTTGAGTTTATGGATTAAGGTTTAGGGCTTAGAATTTTTGGTTCACGATTTAGATTTTAAGGTAAGCGAGTCTTCAATTTTACGGATGCCACAATAGTGGAGAATATAATTGAAACATTTTACATGTCGGGTTGATGATAATAGCTTGCCATTATTATTTTTGCATAGACAAAATATCTATTAACCGTCCAATGTATTTAGTCGATTTTTTAATGTACAAGGTAGCCAAACATTGCTATTGAACTAAACATTGTTAGCCCAGACTACTATACAGTTATAGCTTGATATTATCATATTTGTATGGCTACTAGTACCAATAGCCGTCCAGTGAAAATTGTAGACATAAGTATTTCCATGTTAGCTAGATAACTTACTGAACCAATATGAACCGGTCTAGCCTACCTAGACTGGTTATTTTAGGGTTTGGGATGATGTCTTTAATGAAACATTTTACATGTCGGGTTAATGATATTAGTTTGCCATTATTATTTTTGTGTAGCTAAGATATCAATTAACCATCCAATGTATTTAGTAGATCTTTTAATGTACAAGTTAGCTGATATCGTCATTGAAGTAAACCTACTTGGTCAAGACTACTGTACATAGGGGTACTTGATTAGTTTTAAGGTTTAGTTTGGAATCTTAGGGATTAGGGTTTAATATCTACGGTTATGGGTGCACGGTTTAAGGTTTTGCTTAACATATCGTTTTTAGGATTAATTCGATATCTATTTGGCACATTATTGGTAAATAGAAGAGACAAATTTTGGGGTTGATTCGTTTTTGGTATGCACTACTTGCGTCAGAAAAATTATGTGGACAAGAAGTTCAGTTACCATTGTTTAAGTTTTGTTTTACCAATGCAATCTAATAATATTTTTTAATATCTAAACAATATCTACATTTAATCTAGAAAATCTAAATAAATTTGATACACCTATAAACCCTACATGTCTAAATCTGCAGAAGTTAAAAGTGCAAGTAGTGAGGACAATTCTGTCATCAACCATATACCATTTTTTACAACTTTTTACTTTGGATACTGTTCTTGGTATATTCTTAATTTGAGTTTCTTTCATTGGTTTTCACCTAATTTTCCCTTTTTTTTATCTTTACTAAGTTTTTATTTTGTATGAATATAAATATAAAAAAAATATTAGATATATTTAAATCGATTTTTATAACTATTTTAACTATTGTGATACATGGTATTCAAGCGTTCGCAACCATTGGCCCTTTTTCCGCCTTCTTTCGCCTTATCAAAAACTCCTCCGGAAATCTCGAGAGTCGAGACAGTGCTCCGTTCATGTGAGGCAAAGTACATACATAGACAAAGGTCAAGATAATGTAAGCAGATAGGATCACATTGTTTACTACTTGCTTTGGAATGATATCAATCATCAGACAATCGGCTAGCTAACAGTAACAAATATCAACAATCATCAGAGAATCCACAAGTAAACTTTTCACATAAAATATAACAAGAGTTTGAATACAACATATAGATTTATCACAATGCATTCCAAGCTAGAAAAGAGAGGCTTGAGAAAGGGTACTTTTAGAGCATATATCTCGTTGGTCGGGTTGATGATCCACGTCTAGAAATATACATCATATATATGATATGTACCTCAACATTAGTCATTTTCACATCTTCACCATTTAAGCTGTTTGCACTGGTCTGTAGACCGAGCTTTTGACTTTTAATTCCTCTAAGTTTCTGAAGACATAGCTTGTCAGTGGGGTAGGCAAAATATTCGCAAATTCCATTCAATCCGTTTTTGTTTCGAATTGAACCCCAAAATCTAGATATCTGGAACTTTACGAATCAAAGCAAATTGTAATATTCAACATCAAAGACCGAACAAATCACAAATATTAATATTTTCAAAAACAGATATCCAATCCTATTGATTATATACATATATATATGTGTGTATATAAATAAATATATATAAATTATGTAATTTTATATTTCTAGACAAGTTTATAATATTTGTATTCATTAAATTAAGTATATAGTTATTAATTTTTTTAAAAGTAAGTAGTTTCATAAAGTTTTGTAGAGACATCTTTTTAATTTTTATTGAAATTCATTTTTAAAACTTTTTTGAATCAAGTCGGATATCCAGTAAAAATATTGATTGTTTTTGGATATCCAGAACATTGAATATACGAAGAGGAGTGGATCAAAGATACCTATAACATCCGAAATCTGTTCCGTGCGTACCCTTCTTGTCATTTGATTGTCTTAACCACTTCAAATAATAAGACCATATTAAAGGTTGACTGGTATACCTGGCGTGTAGGTACCAATATTCTCTCGAAAATCCTCAAACATAGGTCAAATTTATCCAACTCCAACGGATACTACACATTCTTCAAAAGTTCACAAAGAAGAGACTCATTATGATGTTGCACTACAAGAAAACTTAGAGGTTACTAGGAA
>JABAYD010021364.1:379-14049 GCA_014822095.1 Diplotaxis tenuifolia
GTTGGAGAGTTTTAGAAAGATGAACATTACATTTTTGTTGCAGACATTTGAGAGGAAGAGTGAAAATGTGTAAATTTTTCTTGAGTTATTAACACTAAGAGGAAGTTTCAAGATTTTTATGACACTAAAAGACAGTTAGTGCTACTGAGGTAGTTTTTTGTGACTAGAAACCAAACTATTGTCAACTAGAATCTCTTTATCTAACTGAGGTGGGCCTACAATTTTCTAAAATTTATTATTTGTCTTCAAAGTAGACAAACAAAATGTTGAAATCAAAAAGCTTCTTATTTAGATTTTTTCGTCATTGTTTTTGTCCTTCTTCGTGACCACCATAAAACCGTCACTGTTCATCTTGTCCTTCACTGAAAAATCTAACACAAACAGATTCTTCCTCCTCGTCATGCTATTCAATTAATCTCCTTTGTTTTGTGACAATAACTCATGACGGTTGTGATGTTCGGAATCCGCTGCGACGGCCATGTTCAGTTTCAAAATGAAACTTGAACAATAACAGACAAATAAATAAAAAAAATTCTATTTTTGAAATCTGAAGTTCAAAATCTGTTTATAAAAGTTTAAAAACTACTATTTTGAAATGTAAGATACAATTGAAACATACAAATGCACGATTATGACGGCGGCCGCAAAAAAAAAAAAAATTGTCGCTGAAAACCCTAAATTTGTGGGGAAGACGAAGACATATTTACCAAAATGCCACTTATTAAAAAAATGTAAGTTTGTACATCTATCAGTGTACATGTGTACGTTCAAGGTTGGTAGTGTACATGTGTAATAACCACATATACAAGTAATACATAATAGCCACCAGGTTACACTTACTTTATGGCTATCATGTACATGTAATATATACTATTTATAATTTGTGTTCAATTTTTTTGAATAAAGCATGTACGTGTTCATGGAACACACATGGATAATAATATATATGTACACTATTATACTATGGTATTGTACAATTAGTAGTGATGGAAGCACCTCCCGTATTGAACATAAAGGAACTATCTTTCTACATGGAAGCATGCTCCCAAATTGAAACAACCTACACGTTCAAGGTTGTCGATGTACACATGTACACATTACAAAGCGTCCACAAAATAACATGTATATTCTTCTAAAACTTCTAATTTGTTCTCATTTTTTTTGGTGTCTGAATCCAAAAAAAAAAAAAACACCGATGCTCACAAATCCATTTACAAAGGAAGTTATGATATCTGATGATTTTATAAAAAATCACATATACACTTGTTTGTTTTTATAAAATCACATTTACACGAGTTCACACGTACAATGGTTTATAGAAAATCACATATATACTAGTTCTTTTGTACACCCTAGAAGTTATGATTCTTATAACAATCACATAAACACAAGAGATGTACACATGTGTACAGTTTCATAAGTGTACAAATATTATATGTGTACATATTTACATGTAAATGATTAACATGTACATGTGATAAATTTGTTATATGTATTTACAAGTTTCATTGTCCTTATGTACACATTATAATTTTTTTTCAGATATTTACATGTACACAAATTCATGTACATATGTACACATGCACACATATAATTGTGCACATGTAAATTTTCCTTTTTGTTTTAATAATAAATAGAGTACACATGTGAAGAGTGTACATTGTTTACTAATACAGAGTGTACACTTGAGAAGTGTACACATGTACACATATAATTGTACATATTTTTTTTTGTTTTTAAATGAGTGGCAATTTTATAATTAAATCATGTATTTCCTATTAGGGCATTCTGCGTTTCTGCAATTAATTCTCAGAGCCGCCATTGATTTTCTTCATAAAATCTTCATTTTTTTGCGTTTTATCTCTAGAACTTAAAAATATTGTAATAATTAATCGATTAGATCCAAAACTAAGTGAAAAACAAGTTTTCTCATAATTTTCAAATTTGGACAGATTATAACCAAAACGTTCAATCTCTTCTTTGCCAATCATTAATCTATTTGTTATCGAGCATGACGTCATAGTTTGTCGGATTTGAAGCCAACACCTGAGCATTCGTAGTCAACAGAGATGATGTCATTGCTTCCCAGATGTAGAGATCTCGTCGGAGGTTAAAAAAATTAATTTTTTTGAATCTAAACATATGAGTTTAAATTTCTTCTCATCTTCTTCGGTTTCTAGAAATCCTAGAGAAAAAGTTTCGGAAAAAGTTTCAGAGAAGATAAAAGATTTTAAAATGAAGAACATAAAGAAGTTTTAGAGAAAAAAAAAATAAAAGAGAGATGATAGTTGGTTAAGAAGATAAGAGAGAGATAAGAGTGGGACCTACTATTTACAATATAGTTCTCTTTCGACTTGAAAAAACTGAACGAAAGTGATAAAGTTAGAGAAAAGTGTGTATGTAGTGTAAACTGCCTTATTGTGTTATAGAAAACTTAAAACTGTCTTTGGGTGTAAAAGTTTCATTTTTTTTATATAGGAAGACAAAAAATCAATTAGGTTCACTATTTTCGATTCAGACGACTGAAATTTCAGTCGTCCAGGAAACTTTAATAATTTTAGCGGGAAAGTAAAATATTTCTTAAATTTTAGGCGGGAATATTAAGACGACTGAAATTTCAGTCGTCGAAACCCTAAACATAACCCCTAAACTTCATTCTCTAATTAAACACTTTGAAAAATTAAATTAAACTTGAAAAGTGTTTACTATACACAGAAATAAACACATAGAGGTCAAATTAAATTTAAAAAAAAACATTTCAGCTTTTCAAAATCTAACCCTAAGATTACATACAATACTACAACATATGTTTGCCAAACCCTTAAACCAAAGAATATCATGATTCACTACTTCCACTCATCTATGCTGAAAACTTACATGTTTTTAATTTTTCACTCATCAATATATTTTTTACAAATTTATAAATTATTTTTAAGATTCAGTCGTCCAGACAACTAACATTTCAGTCGTCCAGACGACTGAAAAATATCTCAGACGACTCATACAACTTACTGGGGCTATATTCGTAAAAATGTCTTCTGTTTTTTTGTTTGGTCACAAAGGACTATGCTGTAATTTCATAACTCTTTTAGGTTAGATTTGCATTTAATTCAAGTTTGGGTCTAGTATTTTGGTGAAAATCAAGTTATGGGTTAGTTTTGGTAAAAACCCCTTATTATTACTGCCAAAAAGCTAAACTTTACTTCGTGGAAAAAAACTAAACTTTACTAACCACTCACTGAAGTTGTTTCTTCTTCGTCTGCAATCTCCATTTTCTTACATCTCGGTGTCGGTATCAATGGTCATATTATTGATAGATTTAAACAGAAAAATACGTGTCGGGAAATTCTGAGACTATTGGTAGGACACGTTAGTTTCCCTTCAGACACAGAGATGTGTTTTTGCACCCGCATCCTCTGACTTGCGCGGTGAACGAGATTTACAATTTTGTATCATCTATATTGAAAATGTATGATCAAGACAGAGCTAAAGTAGTTCATGAAGCATAACATGAATTACTAGGTGAATAGTGGAATCAAGTAAAGAACAAGAAAAAGAAGGAGGTTAAAAGAAGATTCACTAGAAGAGACGACTAAAGGAAAAAGTGGAGAAAAAACAATTGACGCATCACTTAAAGAAAATTGGCTTATTCGCCAAAGTGAAGAAAATGAGAAGTTTCTAATTGGGTAGTTTATTAAGGTTTTTCCTCTAAATATAAAGAGGGAGTCATCATTATCTTAACCGACTAACACACAAAGAGAGCTTTTAGTGGGAGATAGCTTAGTAAGTCTGAATAAGGAGAAGCATGGTATCTAGGGGATTAGAAGCACAAGTCATTCAAAGACTGTGGTAAGTCGTTCAATAGTTTAGGCTAGTCAAATAAGTCGAGAGTGTCTTGAGCTTAGTTGAGAATTTCTTTTAAGAAGAACTTGTGTATGCTTTTAAAAGAATTTATGTAGTCGTATTTCTTGAAAAGAATAATCCATATGTTACTGTGTGTTCTTGTTTCTGCACTACTTAACTCTTACGCTTATAATTAAGAGCGGGTACTTATACTTGTTTTCTTAAACAGGTAAAGGTCTTGCGGAATAGATGGAGAGTTTTAAAGAATTGGTGGCAAGTTCCAAGTGATTTTGGATGTTGGAAACTATGGGTTCTGGAAAGCTAGGATGAAGGCGACGATCAAAGGAATTGACTCACTTGCGTGCAATGCGGTGGAATCTGGGTAGAAACAGCCAGTTGCAAGAGGAGAGGATGGTCAAGACGTGGCTAAACCTGAAGAGTTGTGGACTGATGAAGAAAACAAGCTGGCCAAATTTATTGCAAGAGCGCTAACGGCTATCCATTGCAGTGTTGCAAAAAAAACAGTTTGAACTAATTCTGGGATGTGAGTCAGCCAAGGATGCATGGAATATTCTTCAGAAACACTTTGAGGGGACTAAGAAAGTGTTGAGTTCTAGAAGGGACATGTTGGATACTCGCTTTGAAGATTTGAAGATGGATGAGAATGATTAAGTTGATGATTTCAGCTCCAAACTGAACTCGTTGGTTCAAGAAGGACTCACACTTAGGAAAAAGTTCAAAGATAAGAAGCTCGTGAAGAAATTTCTAAGGTGTCTACCTACCAAGTTTATTCCTTATAAGGCTGCTATGGAAGTTTCCCTCAATACTGATGATTTAGGATTCAATGAAATTGTGGGAATGCTCCGGGCGCATGAGATGGAGCTTGACAGTGGAAAGAAAGTGAAAGGGACTTCGCTTGCATCAGTTGAGAAGGAAGAAGTCAGTGGTGATGATCCAGTGAGCCTTATGGTAAGAAGGTTTGACATAGCACCCAGAAAGGTAGAACATGGTCAATCATACAAGAAGTTTGGTTCTAAGCCAAAAACTGGTGAATCTGAGAAGATAACCAAGAAATCTGATGTGAAGTGCTATTAAAAAAACAAATGTTGGTATACAATAGCAGAAATACCAAAAACGCTATGCTATAATGCTATTAATACCCACATTTCCTATAGTGTTAGTTATCCTTTGTATTTGAATATGTTTGGCTATCCATGTTTAACTATCCTTGGTATATGAATATGTTTGGCTCTATTAATACCGTAGGACATTGAGAACATCCTTTCCGCAACTCATGAAGAACAAAGTTTACTAGGTCAGATAACAAAACCGGAAGACATCAACGATGTGCATGACATAATTGTGGAGAGTTGGATGAAGACCATTCGTAGAGGATTAGTTGTAAGGTTTGAGGGTATGTTTGCAGAGGATGTGAGTGCCTGCAAAGCCCCTCTTGAAGCCCCTCTTGTGGACAATACTGGGAACGAGCCAAAAGCCACCAGTGAAAATGCAGAGAACACGGTGAAGTTAAATGAACTGGTAGAACTGGTGAGCAGCTTTAAAGAAGAAATGGGAGAAGGTTGGAGATCTCGACCTAAGACTCGCTGCCTCAGAAGAGCATTTAAGTGGTATGGATGCGAATGTGGAGGACGAGGTCGGAGGTGGTAAAAGGTCAGCCGCTAACATGCCTAGGAGGTCAAAGAGGACAAAGACTTGAGGAGATTGTTGGTGGTGTGTACTTAAAATTATGCTTCTTTATGTTTGTTATAACACTTGTGTTGCTCTTGGTAAGTACTAAAACTTATGATGCTTTTGGGTTGTAGTGAAACATATGATGCTTTTGAATTGCAGAATAACTACAGAGAACTGGTAAAACTGATAAACTAGATAACTACTGAAAAACTGGTGAAAGTGGTAAACTAGGTATTGGTATTACTTGGTTTATTTGGTTCGATTCGATTTAACCTGAACTTCTTTGATATCTCGTATCCCTACTCTCGTGATTACCACCTTTACCATCTCTCTCTCTAGATCTCCTTTTTCTCTCTCTATTTCCAAAGTGAAGATGGAAGTAGGATCGTCGTATAGGAGGAGAAATTCTTGTGGGAGATTGTGTTTCTGCGGCTTACCGGCCATGATAGCGCAAGCTTGGATAGACAAAAACCCAGGGAGGCGATTTTATGGGTGTCCTCGTTATAAGGTATGCGATCTATCTCATTGATGTAATTGGACTTTGCAATATATATGTAAATGGTTTGATAATTAGACTTCTCCTTGTGGTAGAGTGGAGATGAATGCAATTACTTATGCTGGTTTGATGAAGAGGAAGGTACCAAATGGCAAACAAGAACATTGATTGAAGCCCGTGATGAGATTCAGGACAAAGATAAACTGATAGAGAAGTTGAAGAAACCCATTGAAGAAATGAGAAATGAAGATGAGATTGTGCGAAGGTTTGCAGATTTGTATGCTTAAATGTGTTAGACATGTGTCAGTGTATTATGAAAGTTCGAAACATATGTGTGTTCTGTGATGTTTAAGTTGAATTGTGTTATGTGATGTCTCTCTCAATGGTTTTCAGAATGTTTAGACTAGTGAAACTGCAGAATAACTTGTAAAACTGTATAATAACTAGTAGAACTATTGGAAAATAACTATGGAAAGATGATGAAACTAGCACAAATTCATTCATAGAAAGATGACGAAACTAACACACATTTATTCATGGAAACATAAGTCTTATCACAACATCATTCAGAAATATAACATAAGTCTTGTCACAACATGATGAGCCAACTTCAAAGAGAAGCTTATCCATGAGGAATAAGCTTCTCAGCTGAGCAAGCTCTGCAGCCATCTCCTCCACCTGCCCCTTTAAGCGACGAACCTTTTCCTGAACTCTGATAACCCAAGGTTGACGGAAATGCAGACCATCATCCTTGAAAGACCTGCAAGTGAAATACATTTTCCCAGGATAAAAATCTTTATCTTTCGGATTTGTAGATACCTCGTCCATGATTAATCCCCCACATGGGCAACGATATGGAACACCGTACTCAGCATCGCTAGTGTACCCAAGCACCCATGGATCCATTTCTGGAAGTAGAGAGAGATGAGATGATAGAGAAGAGAGAGATGAGATGATAGAGATATGTGTCGGGAATCTGCTTCCCCTCCTAAAAACTCCCGCTTTGAACAAAAAAAAAAAATCACGCCGAAATTTAACAACTTAGAAAACTCGCCAAAAATTAACAAGTAGTTTCCCGTAAGATATTAGTTTTACGAAAATACAAATAGTTGTACTTTCGATGATTTTTAACTATTTTGGTATTATATATAATTATATCTCTTTTTCTTAGTTGTACAGTTAATTATAATATTTTAAAACAGGATTGCAAGTGTTTTGTGAAATAAAAGAGCCAATAAAAGTTACACGAAATCTAATGTTTAGGTATCACATTTTTGACAAAGTGACTATAAAAAGGTATGGACAAGAGTGTTGGTTTGTTATTTGATGTTGAGTATCACATTTTACTTGTCATGGTGAATAAACCATTTTCCTTCTAAAGTTTAGATTTCATATTAGGATATAACATTGTAAAATTTAAAACATTTGGATTTCCACTCTTATACTATTATTACACAAACAAAAACACAGTTATTCATAGTTGTGCAAAAACACAGTTATTCATAGTTGTACGATGCAGAAAACATAGAAAAATTCAACGTCCAAACAACAACCATTGAAGCTTTTGTCTTGGATGCTTCTTATTATGCGTCCTAGGCCGACGTTCCCCAGCTGATGGAAACCTTCTTACTTTCTTTCTTCCTCTCTTTTCGACCCGCTTCGGAGCTATGATCTTCATTTCTTTGATGTAATCTGGGGCATCTCATTGACTCCTATCAGGAACAACATAAATAGACCTGTAATATGTCAATGCCCACAGCTCTGTCCAATAGTAATTAGAGATCAGATCTTTTATTTCCAAACCATAACCACTGTCATGTTTACAGATGAAAATGTAAGCCGCCATTCCGTGGACACAAGGATACTTTTCAATATCAAGGAACCTGGAACTGCAACTTTTTGCAAATAAATTCACAAAATACGGCTTCCCATCAGTACCGACAACACTGTATTCCCGGCTGAAGCAGTTTACCTCCGACACAACTAATTTTTTTTGCTTCGGCCCAGAAGTCATGCACAAAATTTTCGACTAGAGGCACTAGTTTCCTGTCACTAGTACCTCTAACGGTTTCTTTCCTATGTTCATTAAACCAATCAGCAGTTTTTCAATGATTGTATCCAACAAGGGTATTAAAGAGTACTTCCTCGCATCCTTGAACACGCTGTTCATTAACTCCACGACATTGCTTGTGTCGATGTTGTATCTATCTCCGGGAAACCAACACCTCGCCCACTTTTCTTTCTCACTACTTTCCTCCAGATACTTCACGGCAGATGGATATCGAGTCATAAAAGCATTATAAGCAGCATCGAACTCACGGACAGTATAAATACGAGCAATTTCTAGAAATTTGGTTTCAACAACTTCTTTGTTGATGTTACGTGCATGACCTTTCACATTTTGAGCCAAATGTCAGATACAATGCGCATGATGAGCCATTGGAAATACACTTGCTATGGCATTGATCAGACTTCCATTTCTGTCACTCATAAACACCAACTCCGATGAATCCGGGACTACAGTTTTGAACATCTCAAAAAACCAAGTCCAATTGTCCTTATTCTCACCATCTAGCACACCAAAGGCTAAAGGATAGTGGTGTCGGTTAGGATCTTGTGCCGTCGCAAAAATGAGTGCACCACTATATCCATTCTTCAGAAAAGTAGCATCCACGGTTACAACTTTGCGTATCACTTTAAAGCCTTCTATGCTAGCTCCAAGAGCGATGAACAAGTAATTGAATCTGTCTGACTCGTCCAGTTTCACACTTGTTATTGTCTGATGATTGTTATTGTCTGATGATTAATCTTCTCTAACATGTACACATAACCATACAACATCTTATAAATTTTTTTCGGAGTCCCACGCAAAATGCTCACAGCTTCATTTTTGCCTCTCAAAGCAGTGGGGTATGAAATATTGACTCCCATATTTTTCCACACAAGCTCCTTGATTCTTTTAGGAGGAGGGGTTTCCATTTGGTCTGGATAATCATCATGCAATAAAGATGCAACTAGCTGTGGCATGCCTTTCCTCTTTGAGTTGCACTTTCTCTGACTTCCATGAGAGCATGTATGCATCTTGTTGTATGTTCTAATGGAGAACATTTCGTTTTTTTTATCTTCGCAGCCCTTATTCCCCATTTACATCCTTCTTTAGGACATTTTAGATCTAAGCGCTTTTTATCTGATTTGACCACATTAAACCCAAAAAGTTTTCTTGCACGCACCTTTATCCACCACTTCTTGCATGGCCTTTATACTAACAAACTCTTGTTGTATTTTCCATAAACTGAACCGGCTCGGCAACAGGTGGGACATCTACATACCTATCACACATCTCTATCTCTTGCGTTCCATTATCCACATTGCCATCCACATTTTGATCCACATTGCCACCCACATTTTCATCTACCTCTTCATCCACATTTTCATCCACATAGCCTTCAGCATTGCCATCACTATTGCCATCAATATTTACTTCTTCATCACCATTTTCCATCATTTTCTCCTCCATTTCTTCATCATTCGAATGCCTCACCTCATAGTTCATACCTAAAGAACTTAGCTTTCCAGCTCTTGAAAGTCGCTCTGAGAGTTCTGACCTTTTGATCACCTCGACAAACAAAATGCACCTACGGTTGTCTTTATCAAATGAGAGTAGATAATCACAAAGGTCCTCATCATCGGAAATGCCAAATATTTCTTCACTCCCAGCAAGCAGTGGAAAGTAAATCAATTTCAACTTCACATTATTTTCGTCTAACGAGAGCTTTTTGCATATCCGTTCTTTTACCATTGACAGACTTATATCATGTGGATCATTCTTAAACACTAAGCAAAAGATGTGGCCTTCGCATTTGAAGTGTATGATGATGTTGTTGCTCATTGGATCCTGCCAAAACCATTGATACAATCAATTATGCATGCATAAATCATCCAAACTATTAGTCCGTTTGCGGAAACTTTTGAAGTTATACCAGTATAATTAGTTCTACCTCAGTTACCAGTACTACTAGTTGCCCTAGTTCTCCTAGTCCTGTCGTCCCCGTATTGATTTTCAAAATCTACATTCAATCCACTATCTATCAAAGAATTCAAGCATTCTCCTACTCAATTCGAGTACTAATCAACTCGAAATCAATTCCAATTAAGTTTCCCAGCTCATTTGACAACTATAACATACCTCGGTTTTTACTTTCTTTCAACCTTCTATGGTGGAAGGATGAGAGGATACACCAGCGATAGACAACGTAGAAGATTCGACCTTATACGGCAGCGGAGGACCGAGGCGGAGCACTTTTCCAGTGGGAGAAGAGAGAGATGCACAGAAGTCGCCTCGTTGGGATCGTCGTCGTCGGGGGAGGAGGGAGTGATCTCAAACGCAAAAGCTCATCAAATCAATAATGGAGAAAACACAATTCTTCAGAACCGCAGACGTCGTTCGAGTTATTTTATTTTTGGCTTTTAAAAAAAATTAAATATCTGAGGATAATTGTATAATTGCAGAATATTTAATGAATATGAGGGATATGAAGATTTGTGAATGATATAAGGGATTTAAATGTTTGGTCAAAGGGCATCTGAGACATTGACTCCATAAATAAGTCTACAACAACCAATTCTAATATGTCATGGACCAAAGGTTTTAAAATTACCATTTTACCATTAATGAAAGTGTCATGTGAACCATTATATCAGATGATGAAAGTTCTAATCTCGACCGTCCAATTTTCTTGAGTAACACTAGTACAACTGACGTTGAGTAACACCAATACAACTGACATGACTAGAATTGGTTATACGAAACGTTTAATTAGTAAACCTGGTACAACTTTTTAAAAGTAATGCTAGTACAACTGAGAGAACTAGTATTAGTGATATTGGTTATACGAAACGTAAAGCTAGTAAATCTGGTACAACCCTAAGTAACATTGAATAACTCTTAGTAGTTATTTGACAAGTCAACTTAGTTTACCTAGTATAACTAGTATAACTTATAATGATTGTTACATGTAAACCAGTCTATCTGGTAATACTAGTATAACCCGTATTTTAGCGACATTGGAACTCATATAACTAATATAACTTGTAAGTTGTAATGTTGGTTTTAACTTTTTTCAGGAACTATGGATGGTAGTGGAGATGTGGTGATACATTTTGATCATGGTGGAGACCAAAATATTTCTGCATTAGTGATGAAAGGAAAATATGAGGAGATGGCATATTCTCGCTTGATTGATAGAATATGCAAGAAAATGAATATCGATGTAGGTGCGACAAAGCTTCAACTGAGTTATTATCCCTTGGTCCTGGATAATAAGAGGCCTTGATATGTTTTGGATGATGAAGATGTTTTAATATATTTTGGACGACTATTTTAGTACATCTGGTATAACTAGAAAAACTGGTACATATATTACTCGTATGTAATAAAATATAGTTAAACTAGAAAAACTATATCTTATTTACGAAACTTGAAATACTGGTTTAACTAGTACAACTACGTAGGTGTGAAATTACGAATATTCATTTATGTTTTTCCAACTTAAAAATACAAATATATTTTAAAATTTGTAAGTGTTTACATAGGTTCCACACGATTTATAAGGTTTTTCTTTTCTTTTTAATCAATTCTAAACCCTATCTCCATAAGTTTGCATGATCTATCTTATACTTTTAAGGTTTCTTGATTTGTTTGCCCCCAAAATATTTGGAAAACATACATGAAGAATATTTTAACAACTACGATGACTTCATTATGTCCGAGCAATGATATGTACACAAAAATGAAGTGGTACAACTGAAATAAAAGCATAAATTATCTGGTACAAGTAGTTTGCTTGATTTTACTGCCAAAGTATAACTATGTAGAAAGTGGTACAACTAGAAAATTGGTATAACTGGAACACTGGTACAACTACAACACTGGTACAACTAGAAAACCGGTACAACTACTACGTAGTATGTTTTAAACGTTTAGGTGAAAATTTATTTCTTAAGGAGTTGTACTAGTTGTACCATACGTAAATAGTTTTGTGTGGCTCTTACATGTTGTATTTGTTATACCTACATACATGTTAACCAATACTAATTTTTAACCATCCAAGTAAAACAAGTTAAACATAGGTTTTTAACATCCAAAAGTAGCACTCTCCTTCTGACTCTCCTTCTCACCCTCCTCCTTCTCACCTTCCTCCTCACCCACCTTTAGATAATTTTCAAGGTATATGTGGCAGTGTAAACTAGATAGGAGGGCATGCTCCCTGATATAGTATCGAATCGGAACTCCATTTACCCCAAAGCAAGCATGTCGATCCTTTTCCGTAGTCATTGTGCGGAGAAGTAACATCCACATTCCCGTCACCTTTCTTGTTTTGGTACAGTCCATGTGGAATAAATGCTTGAACTGAGTGATTCTTGAACCAGTTCTTCTATGCCTCGTCGAAGTTTTCAATCATGTCCACAAAATGGCGTTGGTGGCACCTTGAGGAGAGCTTGCACGCCTTTCCATAATCACTCGGCTTAAAGAAGAAACCAATAGGGCTTATTGGTTCCACGGCAATGTCCTCCCCCACAACCTGAAAATAAAATATTAAACTATGTAAATGACCAAGTCTTATAACAAAATATCATTTAGTTGTACCAGTTAGACTAGATATAAGAAACTTATTATTATTATTACTAGTTGTACCAAGCAGACTAGATATAAGAAACTGTATTTTATATGTGTATTAATTATATTTATCATATTATTATGAAACAAACACTGAACATATTTTTACAAAATTATGATGTGAAAATATTGGTAACCCCTAAAACTAGACAATTTTAACATCAAAAGAAACATATGTTTAATACCAAAAGAAATAAAAATTATATAAAGAGCATAAATTTTCAAAAGTAAAAACTATCAGTTTGACAGAAAATGAGATCTTAGTTGTCACTGATGCTCTCTTCTTATTCTTATTTCCGGTGACTCGTGTTTCTAAAGCCAGGGTTGAAGACTTTTCTGGTTCCGCATCAATTGTTTTTTACTTCGAGAGCAAATTATGAAACTGATTTTTTTGCCAAAAATAGCACAACTAGTATAATTGTACAACTTGTAAACGAATCATTTATCCAAATTAAATATTATTAAAAATATACACTTCTTGTATTTGACACATGCATGAGAGGGAAGATCAGACCAACATATCTTATTGGTTCTACATCATACTTTTTTTTAATTAATTTCATATGCTGAAAACAAAACAAAGATCACTATATTAATTACACAATTATATTAGTTATATGTGTTTTACTTGTATCTAAGGGTGGGCGTTCGGGTACCCATTCGGGTTCGGTTCGGTTCTATTTGGGTTTCGGGTTTTCGGGTTCAAAGATTTTAGCCTCATTCGGGTATTTCTAAATTTTAGTTCGGGTTCGGCTCGGATCTTTGCGGTTCAGTTCGGGTTCAGATAACCTATTTAAATTATTTTTTAAATTTTAAAAACTTATTATATGTTTTAAATAAATTTGAATAAAATATGTCAAAATACTTAAAAGTAACAGATAAATTGGTTTAGTTTGACTATTTCAATAGGAAATGCATAGATATTTCAAGTAATTTTTTGTGTTTTGAGTATATTTTAGCTAT
>JABAYD010021367.1:0-14116 GCA_014822095.1 Diplotaxis tenuifolia
CTTGTATATATTGGATACTCAATGAAACGTAAGAGGCAAGGGAAATTACTTGAACTTTCAATTTCGTAAGTCTTGTTTCCAAGAGGATACAATAACTGAAACCGACTATGCTGCCACCTCCTTGTAGATAGTGAGCTTATCTCTGATTTCTTTTATCGTTTTTGAAACATGTTAAGATGTCGGCCTTGTGGAACCAGTGAGAACTCAACTCCAATGATGCGACGTGGACCTGAAAGGCCAAGAACAATTTGTAATGCATGTTGACTAATGTAGGCAAACAAGGTATGTCAATTGCTTTTATATCTCTCATTGATCATTTGTTTTCCCATTGATCAGTCCTATCTTTTCCAACTATGTGAACCTAACAATTACATTTTCTTTGTTATCTTTTTACTTACCAAAAGACAAGAAGATGAGTTTTGTTATCATACATTACAAAGCTTGGGTTATAGATCATGAAAAAAAAAATTTTCATCTGATTTCTATCACAAAGCAGATATGAAATAAATGTTTTACACAAATACCAAATATCTTTAAAGGTAACAAATATTTATTAAAATGAGTAACGAGTACACTAGTAATAAAACAACATGATACTAAATGTAATTGCAAGTAATAAGATTTGTCGATTTGTTATTGGACTTTACAATACGTGATTTTTAAATTGGATAAAAAGTAAATAGCTAGTATAAACAAAGTATCATGCCACCCCTGATTAAAAGCGTAATTCGTAGATAGTTTTGTAGTTATATAATATATTAATATATATAAAAAAAAAGTCCAAACAATGATTGGTGATGTCGTGCAACCCAAGTGATTTTAGGTCGTACACACGTTCACCACCATGTTAATAAGAACTTTCCCTGCAACTTCACTATATATTCTTGAATATTCAATAGAATGTTTCCTTTCCAAAGAATTGAGCTAAAAAATGTATTTAAAATTAATGTAGATAGATCTGAGAATAAGGAATAATAAGAAGTGATATTTGAATATTTGAAATTATTTATTTAGATATACAAGCCATGTTATTATTAATATTAGTGGTGAGAGATGATGACCATGTTCTTACCCGGGAAAACCTCTTTTCTTTCTCTTTCCCACAAAAAGAAAAACAAACTTTCCGTAACTTTTGCCAAAAAACCAGACCAAATATAGTAATGTCGTCATTGAATTGAGTTCTCGGTTTCACGGTGAGAGAGAGAGAGAGAGAGAGAAAGTGGTTTCAACTTTTGTTGCCTTTCTCCCTTCTTCTTCTTACGAAGTTTGGCTTTCTCTCTCGCCAAATTAAACAACGACCTTGATCAGAAAGGTCGTTTCTATTTGAAAGAGGAGGAAGAGGAAGAAGAGAAGGTAGAGAAAGCTGGGTGAGACCAAGGAAGGAAGGATGAGCACTACGTCCAGCAATGGATTGCTCCTCACGTCAATGTCTGGACGACACGATGACATGGAAGCTGGATCTGCCAAAACCGATCATTCTGATCATGAGGAGCTTGAACATGATCCTGATGATCCTTTCGACCTTGATAACACCAAGAACGCCTCTGCCGCATCTCTCCGTCGCTGGAGGGTAATTTTTTTTCTTTGTTTTCTTTAGAAATAATGGTGAGTCTTGACATGGATTTGGTTTGTGAAAACTGCAGCAAGCTGCACTTGTGTTGAATGCATCGCGTCGGTTTCGATACACTTTGGATCTGAACAAAGAGGAACACTATGAGAATCGAAGGAGGATGATCAGGGCACATGCTCAAGTCATACGGGCAGCATTGCTTTTTAAGTTGGCTGGAGAACAACAAATTGGTGGTATGTGACTACTTTTTTTCTTTTTCCACAGATATAAGTCAGATCAAATCATGTATTTTCCTTTTTATATGATTAATCTTCTTTTTTTTCTTTTTATTTTTTGCCATTGCAGCGTTTGGACCATCATCATCATCAACACCAGCAACTTCAACTGGTAACTTTGACATTGACCTTGAGAAACTTGTGTCAATGACCAGGAACCAAAACATATCCAATCTGCAGCAACTTGGAGGGGTGAGATAGTGTGTTATAAATTTATAAATGGGAAAATTAATATTGCTGAAACTGACAATGATTACTACCTTTATAGGTCAAAGGTGTTGCAGAGAAGTTGAAGTCAAATCTGGAGCAAGGAATCGAGGAGGATGAGAAAGAGGTGACAGATAGGAAGAATGCTTTTGGATCTAACACTTACCCAAAGAAGAAGGGAAAAAGCTTTTATGTGAGCAACATGAGTTTTTTTTTTAATTTTTAACAAGATTGTTTTAATGAGGTTATGGGTAACTCATAAGTTTTTAACAATATGTTACCAAAAGATGTTCCTATGGGAAGCATGGCAGGATTTAACTCTTATCATCTTGATCATAGCCGCTGTAACATCTTTGGCATTGGGAATAAAGACAGAGGTTTGTTTTCATTTTCTTTAAAATCCTTCTTAATACTCCAAACTAGGAACTCACTTCTGGTCTACTCTACTACTTCGTCAGGGTTTGAAAGAAGGTTGGCTTGATGGTGGAAGCATTGCGTTTGCAGTCTTGCTTGTCATTATGGTTACAGGTATATTTGAGATGTTTTTTTCGTCTATTTTCTACATTTTATATTTTGTATTTTTTGTCAAAATGCTTATAAACATTTCTCAATCCATTTAAGATGATATTCTTTATGGTTTATCTTGTTATTCTTACAGCTATTAGTGACTATCGCCAATCTCTTCAGTTTCAAAACCTCAACGATGAAAAAAGAAATATACAACTAGAGGTACTTGCTTGCTTATCTTTGGATTGTTTGCAAATTATATGTATTGTTGAGCTTCTAACTAAATAAACAAAATACTCTTGCAGGTTATGAGAGGAGGGAGAACAGTGAAGATTTCAATCTATGACGTTGTTGTGGGAGATGTTATACCTCTTAGAATAGGTGACCAGGTCCCTGCGGACGGAGTGCTAATTAGTGGTCATTCTCTTGCCATTGATGAATCTAGCATGACCGGTGAAAGCAAGATTGTGAGTTCATCATCATCATGACTCTTCTTGTTCAGTTATCTTCTCATCTTCTATTTTCTACTTGCTTACACCGACCTTTTGTTTGCAGGTTAACAAGGATCAAAAATCTCCTTTTCTGATGTCTGGTTGTAAAGTAGCTGACGGAGTCGGCAGTATGCTGGTTACTGGTGTTGGAATCAACACTGAATGGGGATTGTTAATGGCAAGTATCTCAGAGGATACTGGTGAAGAAACTCCCTTGCAGGTATGTCATCTTGATCACTTTGTTATTGGTTTATGGTCTATCTTAAAGAAGCCTAACCATTCCTTTTTTTAGGTGCGGTTAAATGGTCTTGCAACCTTCATCGGTATAGTGGGGCTCACAGTGGCTCTTGTTGTATTGGTTGCTCTTCTTGTGAGGTAATAATGGTAAATAAAACCTTTGGAACAACTTCATGCTATGTTGAGGGCTATAATCTTGAGTTATTTTTTTCAGATATTTTACTGGAACTACACAAGATCCTAATGGAGCAACTCAATTTATCAAAGGGACGACTAGTATCAGTGACATTGTAGATGACTGTGTAAAGATATTTACAATCGCAGTAAGTACTCATTCCACATCCATGATTAATGTTTATTCTGTAGGCCGTTGTGTTAATTATTGCATTTATTTTAGGTTACTATTGTGGTTGTGGCAGTACCTGAGGGACTTCCCCTAGCAGTTACCCTCACGTAAGTCTTACTTAATATAATCTAACTCAGAGTATAACTAATTAAAACATAGTTGTTGATATACTTTTTCTTGTGCTCCATGTTCGCAGTTTGGCATACTCAATGCGAAAGATGATGGCAGACAAAGCTTTGGTAAGAATCAAAAGGTGTCTTTCACACTTTAGTTATGTCTTCTTGATTATTGTCTGACCATATTTTATTTTCTAACAGGTTAGGAGGCTTTCAGCTTGTGAAACCATGGGCTCAGCAACAACAATCTGTAGTGACAAAACTGGAACTTTAACTTTGAATCAGGTCAGTATCATTAATTAACATGAAAATCATTATATCCTTCCATATAGCTAATTTCACAATTTTTACAAATTATTACAGATGACTGTGGTTGAAACATATGCTGGAGGATCAAAGATGGATGTAGCAGACAACCCCTCTGGGCTCCACCCTAACCTTGTTGCTTTAATAAGTGAGGGTGTAGCACAGAACACAACAGGAAACATTTTTCATCCCAAGGTGGGTTCTCTAGTCTTATATTTTTGAACCATCTTAGTTCTTAATGGAATAAAAATTAGCCAAAATACTTAACAACGCTGATGTTGTTTTACTAAAGGATGGTGGAGAGGTGGAGATTTCTGGATCTCCTACAGAGAAGGCTATTCTGTCTTGGGCATATAAGGTATATAATGTTTGTTTTTTTTTTTTTTTTTGGTCAAAAGTATATAATGTTTGTTTATTCTGTTCTATTTTTGACATATTTTTTTCTCTCTATGGGCAATATATTTAAAGAAGTTTTGTTTGCAGTTGGGGATGAAGTTTGATACCATCAGGTCGGAGTCTGCTATCATCCATGCTTTCCCTTTCAATTCAGAGAAAAAACGTGGAGGTGTTGCGGTTCTTAGAGTAATTTCTTGATCTTATTCTCCATTTTTATAATGTTGTTTAATAACTAAACACATGAACATCTTCTCATTACTAGTCAATGTGGAAAGACTCTAAAAATATTATATGAAGCTGAACAAGAGTATGTTGACTCACTGCAGGGTGATTCTGAAGTTTTCATTCATTGGAAGGGAGCAGCTGAGATAGTTCTGGCTTGCTGTACACAATACATGGACTCAAATGGTACTCTGCAGCCCATTGATACTCAAAAGGTAGGGTGATGCAAAATTTTGTAAAATAACAATCTCTCAAAGTTCTGTTAGCCTAGGAAGACTAAACATTTACCTATACTTAGCCTCTTATCTCAAATTTCAAAAAAAATTGTGTTTGGAAATTATTATACAGGAGTTTTTCAGACTTGCTATTGATGCCATGGCGAAAAACAGCTTGCGATGTGTTGCTATTGCATGCAGAACACAAGAGCTGAACAAAGTTCCCAAGGAACAAGAGGACTTGGATAAATGGGATTTACCAGAAGATAAATTGACTTTGCTTGCTATCGTTGGTATAAAGGTAGGCATGCTGAAAGATTCTCTTAGTTAATTTGAGGTTTTTTTTCCTTGTACTTATACCTTTGGAAACTATTTTACTATATATAGGATCCTTGTCGTCCTGGGGTCAGAGAAGCCGTGAGAATTTGCACTAGTGCTGGTGTTAAGGTAGGCTCTCCTTGCCTCTATAATGGCAGTTAAATGTTTCTGTAATATGGTATACTGTAATGTTTACATGAATCATTTGTGTTATTTAGGTAAGAATGGTGACTGGTGACAATCTTCAGACAGCAAAAGCAATTGCTTTGGAGTGTGGTATACTTTCTTCAGATACTGATGCCGTTGAGCCTACTATCATTGAAGGGAAAGTGTTCCGTGAGCTATCTGAAAAAGAGAGAGAACAAGTAGCCAAGAAAATAACGGTATGAACACTGAATTATCATGTGAGCTTACTGATGCTATTTTAGATATTAATTTTGAGGGGTATGATGCAGGTGATGGGTAGGTCTTCTCCTAATGACAAGCTTTTACTTGTTCAAGCACTAAGGAAAAATGGAGATGTTGTTGCTGTCACTGGTGATGGTACTAATGATGCTCCTGCACTCCACGAGGTTTGTCATTGCTGCTGCTATATTATGTTTTGTATTTTATATTCAAATCTGACTCTATATTTATTATTCTGTATTATAGGCAGACATAGGTCTCTCTATGGGTATATCAGGAACTGAAGTTGCAAAAGAGAGTTCAGACATCATCATTTTGGATGACAACTTTGCTTCAGTAGTAAAGGTCAGTCTAGAGAAAATAGAAAACTATGATCTTATAAGCTATTTTTTATGCTTTTCTAATAATGCAATTCTGGTTACTCTTCCAGGTTGTTAGATGGGGCCGTTCTGTGTATGCAAATATTCAGAAATTCATACAGTTCCAGCTTACTGTGAATGTTGCAGCTCTTGTAATCAATGTTGTAGCAGCTATGTCTGCTGGTGATGTTCCTCTAAAGGCTGTACAGCTTCTTTGGGTCAACCTTATTATGGATACTCTTGGAGCTCTTGCCCTCGCTACAGAGCCACCAACAGATCATCTCATGCACAGAACCCCTGTTGGAAGAAGGTATAACATCATTGATGATGTTTTATTCAATATTATAGTGAAATAAAACTAGATATATTGTGGTTTTGTCATATGGTTGGTGATGGTTTGTTTCTGAATCTGTAGGGAACCTCTAATAACAAACATTATGTGGAGAAACTTGCTTGTACAGGTGAGTTGTGTAGAAAAGCAAGATAATAGTAACTTAATATTGATTTATTTATTAATACATTTTCTAAATTTCATATCTCTGAAACTATAATTTGGGGATGTTGCAGTCATTTTACCAAGTGGCTGTCCTCCTAGTTCTCAACTTTGCAGGCTTGAGCGTGCTTGGCTTGAAACAAGACAGCGACCATGCACATGCTGTGGAAGTGAAGAACACTATGATATTCAATGCCTTTGTTATGTGTCAAGTAGGCAAAACCATCTCCCCTTTCCATCTACTTGTTATTAAATCATATGGATTGGTTTTAATCATGCAATCCTTGCAGATATTCAATGAGTTCAATGCAAGGAAACCTGATGAGATGAATGTTTTCAGTGGTGTATCTAAAAACCCTCTCTTTGTTGCAATTGTTGGTATCACATTTATACTTCAGGTAAGACAATAACACAAATCCTCTTCGTCTCTTACACACTTGATAGCATCTAGGTGCGGTCCTGGGCAAAGCCGAATAAAATATTTGGCATTCGGTCCCTAAACTTTTGGAAGAAAATTATATAGATATATGCCTCGAAATTTTTTTTTCAAAATCTTATGGCCAGCCCTGCATATGGTAGTAACCTCTTGTGGTTGAAATGGTTGAAAATGCAGATACTCATAGTTACTTTCCTTGGGGATTTTGCCCATACCGTTCCACTGAGTTGGGAATTATGGCTTGCTTCTATTGCCATTGGACTTGTCAGGTAGGTTCATCATTTTCTTCCAGCTTGAAACTTTCAGTGCTATGAAACATGAGAATAATAAGATCCACTAATTTATTGTATCTCTGCAGCTGGCCACTAGCAGTTGTTGGGAAACTGATTCCTGTACCCAAGACTCCGATGAGTATCTACTTCAAGAAACCCTACCGTAAATACAAAGCCAAAAGAAATGCATAAACACATTACTAGAGATATTCATATTCCTCATACTGAAACTTCAGAAGCAATAACAGATGATATTACCTGTGGCAATGGGCCTATACCTCTAACCTTCCTTTTCTTTTAAATGGTAATAGTATTTTCAAATGTATACTGCAAGGTCCAATTCTTTTATCACTTTCCATATTTCTTCTTCTTGTATGATGTAAAATTGCAACTGTGGAGTGAATTGGATTTGGGGTTGTACTAATGGGGGAGTTTGGCTCAGTCTTTGGCTTTTCAAAAAGTGTTGTGTTTCCATGGAGGATTTCCTGTTTCAATACCAAACAAAATATTTGCTCTGTCTGTATAGAAACATGACTTGATAACCGTTCACGAGCTCAATCTACTGTTCAATTTGAAAGAAAATATATAACACAATATAGCCACAAAATGAGGAATTTGATCAATTCAAATTCTTATATATAAAATAAAATTTTAACTAAAATAATAATATATTATTATTTATAGTAATATATTTTATACCTATAAATTATGGAACAACACAACATGATAATAAATAAATACTAAATAATAAATAATATTATAGAGATACTAACTATTTAAAATGATTATTGTTGTTATATTCATTTATGTAACTTTGAATCAATCAACACATTAGTTATTTTTACTATTTGATTCTTAAAAAAATTAATTATATATAATCTTATTAAAATATATTTACAATTATGATACAATAATTAATCAAATTTTTAATATGTAGAACAAAAATATTCTTGTCGAATCGGATAAGTAGATGTTATACAATATATCCAAATAAAAACCAAATGATATATTATATATTCATATTCATACATATAATTAAAATAATATAATATTATTTATTATGATTATAAAATAATTTAAAATAAAATAATATATTAATAACTTATTAAAACGTATTTATTTTGTAAATATTTATATATGTGCATACGCACGGGAATTCACCTAATTTTACTATCAATGCATTTCTCTCTGCATTTCTAGCAAGTTTCCTAGTATTTTAGACAGAAAAGACTACAAGAATTCACCTAATTCTATTATCAATACATTTATCTTTGCATTTTTATCATGTTTCCTAGTGTTGTAGACAGAGAAAAGACTACGAATACATAATCAGCAAACAATTTCTGTAAATTAATATGATATCTTGCTTGATCAATAAAACAAACTCTTGCTTGATGACCAAACAACAATTGAAAAATTGCCAAAAATATCTATTTCATGATACCACTTTTCAAGTTTATACTAACCAATTTTATCATTAAAATTTTAATAGGTAAAATACTATTATACCTCAAATTAATTAAATCTAATTATTTTAGTAGGATTTTGATGTATTAGGATTTAGAATTTAAGATTTAGGGTTTAGAATTTAGAATTTAGGATATAGAATTTAAGGTTTTGGGTTTAGAATTTAGATTTTAGAATTAAGGGTTTAAGGTTTGGAATTTTGGATTTGATGATTAGGGTTTAGAGTTTATAATTTAGGATTTATAATTTAGGGTTTAGAATTAAGGGTTTATAATTTAAGGTTTAGCAATTTAAAATTTAGGATTTAGAGTTTGAATTTAGAGTTTTGAAAGTTTAGGGTTTAGAATATATGATTTAATTATTTATTATATATATATATATATAATATAACAAAATGTATAAGTTTTTTTTGTTTTTTATGAATAACGTATTTTTGAATGTCTAACGAGTGGTGGTATATGAAACGTGTATAATTGAAGTTTTCCCACAACAATTTTGTCTTTAGACATGTGACTTAAACATCGAATATCATAGAAACTAGCTCTAATTAGTTAGGCTGATTTAGAAAGCCCAGTGGGCCTAAAGTGGGTAAGGAGTTGACTTTAATCTGAGAATCACATGTGATTCTCTCAATCTCCAGCGAATCTCAAGAGATAGCTTTCGATCTTCTTCTGCTTTCTCAATCTCTTCGTCTCGATCGATCAAAAGAATCGGAGATGGCATCGACAGCGGCGGTTCCGTTCTGGAGAGCGGCGGGGATGACGTATATAACATACTCAAACATATGCGCGAATCTGGTGAGGAACTGTCTGAAGGAACCCTTCAAGGCTGAATCCATGAGCCGCGAGAAGGTTCACTTCTCCCTCTCCAAATGGGCTGATGGAAAGCCCCAGAAACCAGGTATCCTCCTTTCCTCAGGATCTTTGATCGAGATCTAGAAAAGCTTCTTCTTTGTGTGTTTCAAGATGGTAAAGATTCGTACTTTAATTAGAACCAATCACGATTAGGATTCCATTTAGTTGAGGTCACGTTTGATGATAATGTTTCTACCTCAGTTTCGTTCAGACAGTGGACTTTAATGTGTTAATGTTACTTGGTGTTGTCTTTTGTGTGACAGTTTTGCGCTCAGACGCACCACAAGTTTGAGGCTTTTGATGAAAGCATGGATGGATTAAAGGGATGCTGTAACGTCTTGATATTTTGTTTCCATTTGTTGTCTGCAATGAGATATTGATACTCAGGCAATCAATAACGAAAAACATGGAGCTTGTTCTGTTTCTTGCTTCAAGACAAATTATTTTTGTGGATTTCTTTGAGTTTTATCTCTTTGTGTCCATTGAGTGTTTAACTGTGGCCTTTTCTCTATAGCAAATAAACCATGTGTGTTCAAATTTTTGAGAAACGAAAAGTAGAAAGCTTGCTCAAGTGACTGATTCTCAAAAATTGATTAGTAAACAAAGGCCATTCATATGGGTCTTATAACTCCTCTGGTAAGATGCAATCGACTGAGAGAAAATGATGTGAGATGCTCAAGAAAGGACACCAATGTGATAGATCATGAGAGCCGCATTCCAGAGAAACGTGATGTTTGTAAGGCCCCTGGATGTCATCATGCTATGATGTAACATAGCAAATGGAGTTTCTTTGGGACGAATTAGTCAAACCGGTGAAAATGGATCCCCACATAGTAATGCGTTAAACCAGCAAGAAGACAAACAAATTGGCAAAACCGAACTCCTACAGATTATTACAAAAACAAACAAACACACACACACACACACACTTGAGAATGGATGCAATGCCGACTGCATCCTACTCATGCAGTTGTTGGAAGTTAAAATTTTTAAAAATACAGCATGAGGTGTAAGATCACCAAGCCTAGGCTAGAAAATCCCAAATTGGGTTCAAAATGCATCAAAAATATTGAAGCGATAGGCATAGCAAATTCAGAGCATTAGACAATGTATTCAAATGTACAGTACAGAAGCACAAACACCAGAGAGTAGCCTCTAAGGTAGGTAGAATGAACTTCTAGCTTGTAGTTATTAGGCAAGTACCACATAAATTAAGGTATCATGGCCAGTGGTATGAACTTCTAGCCAGTAGTTTGTAGCTGGCGCACAAAAATAAAAGCCAGTAGCCTGTAGCTATTAGGTAGAATGAACTTCTGGCTTTTATCATTTACTAGTTATATATCCGTGCAAAAGTACCGATTTTATTTGATGTTTTTATTTTATAAAAAATAAAATTTTGAAAAAATTTTGAACATCAATTTTAGTTTTTTTTTTGTGTATATGTTAGTGTTAGATTTATTAATGAATAATAATTAGTTTATGCTATTAATTTGATTAGTATTTAGGTTTCAGTAATTATGGGGCTTTAAATTACTTTATTAAAAATATATATTTAATTTATAAATAGTTCAGTTCAAATAATTTTTTGTTCAGTTTAAATGATTTTAAAATAATATTAGTTTGTAGATAATTGAAATATATAAAAAAAAAGTTATTGGTGTAAACCGTCCTTATTGTTTCTATGGTTTAAAACAATTTAAAACAACACAATTCAAAATACTTAATCTATAACAATAATCAATATTTTTCATGATAGTCAATTCAATATCAAATATGTTTTTGGATGGACATCAAAATTATTTACAGTAGCATCAACATGGTGTGAAGTTCATCTCTTTCGCGATATATTATATATTAATAAAAACTTCTTGATATTTTTAGAACACTATTATAGTAACTTTTAATAGTGTGGTGTATAATGGTCCGTGAGCAAAGATTAGACTTGGAAAATATAAACTAATATAGTTTAATCTTTGATCTTGCCTTTTGTATTTTGTTGGCGTCCTCACCGATACCTAATACCATTTAACCAGATCTTTCTCAGCTCGAAGTGACTTTTTATTTTTGTTAAGAGTAAATAAAACACAATATTTCATAAATACAAATGATCGAATGTTGTTATAACAAATTTTTGCCTTGTTTCTTGTGGTATGACTCACATAGTTTATATAAAATCACTACTTAGAAATACTGTTTTTCAGCCAAAGTTTTTTTTCGTACATCTGATACTGTCAACTAAACTTTAAACACAAATCGATGCCACAATAGGTGTTTAATCTAAAATGATAAAATTTGTTCTTTTAAGTAATTTAGAAAGCATGGTACCGTAACTATTGTTACACTTATTGTCTTGATAAAGATCTATTGGAATCTTGAAACGGTTATGTTGTTCTACCATAGTAAAATCAATATTCATAACAATAAAATTAGAGTAAATTTTCGAAGGATGGCCGTAGTTTGACTACGAACATAAGCTTTTCTATATTTTTGATATATTCGCTTATATACATAACAAAGTAATATTATCTAATTATACATGTATATATATCTAAATATTATGAATAATAAGTCATTTGATGTACCTTTCAAGTGAACAAAATCTTCATAATTTGAAATATATAAAAATTTGACAGGATAATTGAATAAATTGTTGTCTTACACATAAAAATGTTGTTCATTTCATAAGTTATATCTGAATTTTGTGATCCAAAAATTAATATTTTCTATTGAAAATTTGCATATGAAAATTACAGGTTTAAATAAGATATTTTCATATAACTCATCTTCAAACTCTTCTAGAAGTGATTGATGTACACATCCTTGAATTATATTTTCTTATATTTATAAACAAATGAACTTAAATAATAAAAACATATGTAAGTTTTTTTATTAACTAATATATTTACCTTCTCATCATGTGGTAGAAAGTTTATTTCTATAAGTTTGTTTTTCTTTTTCATTTTTTGCTTTCCATTTTCTAGTAAAATGTACTGCACTACGAATTTTGTCTAACTGATTTTGTCTTAAATAACTATATGAGTTCATTGTTTGCATGATTTAACAAATTAATTAAAGTTAAGTTAGAAAGAAAAATACTAAATAGGAAAAGGTAAAAAATATGTAAAGTGACTTATGACGCTTACAAACATGTACAAACACAATATCGTAACAAAGTGACATTTTAACTAACTGTATATCTATAACATGTACAAATACATATTCATAATATTCATATATACTCATGTGTCGACATCATCATAAGATGTAAAAAGGATAACAATGATAAAATTAGAGTGATATCCAAAAAAATTAAAAAATACTCATGTAGGATTTTTGTCGTAAATATTATTGTGTTTTTGAAAAAATTGTTGTCTTACACGTACAGATGTTGTTCATTCAATAAGTTATATCTGAAATTTGTGATCAATTTTTTTTTATATATTTTCTAATGCAAATTTGCATATTAAAATTACTGGTTTAAATAAAATCTTTTCATGTAACTCATCTTCAATTTTTTCTAGAAATGATTGATGTACACATTTTTGAATTATATTTTCTTATATTTATAAAAAAATTAACTTTAATAAAAAAACATATGTAAGTGTTTTTTATAAACTAATATGTTTACCTTCTCGTCATGTGGTAGAAAATTATTTCTATAAGTTTTTTTTTGCTTTCCACTTTCTAGTAAAATATACTACACTACGATTTTTATCTAACTGATTTTGTCTTTAATACTACATTAGTTCATTGTTTGCATGATTTAAAAAATAAATTAAAGTTTAAGTTAGAAAGAAAGATACTAAATAGAAAAAAGTAAAAAATATGGTAAAGTGACTTGTGACGCTTACGAACATGTACAAACATAATATTGTAAAAAGTGACATTTTAGCTAACTATTTATTTATAATATATACAAACACATATTCATAATATTCATATGTACTCATGTGGTGACATCATCATAATTTCACAACATCATCATAAGATGTAGAAAGGATAACAATAATAAAATTAGAGTTGTATCAAAAAATTTAAAAAAAATACTCATGTAGGATTTTTGTTGCAAACATTATTGTATTTTGTGAAAATATTATGAGAAAGTTTAAACCTATATATATGTGAATGTTTGTAGTTCTTTTTGGTTTATGATTTTTAAAATATGATTTTTTATTAAATAGGAAAGCTAGTTTTTTTTTTTTGCCAGCCGCCCATGTGGTTTAGATCAAGTGGTGAACAGACGAGTCGATCCTCCGAAGAGCACCTCCGTCTGGCCTGGTCTGATCTATATGGGAAAAAGCAAAACCTTTCCTTCTTGCTTCTTTGGCTAGTGCATCAGCTCGACCATTCAACCTCCGAGAAATATGGGACAGCCGCACATCCTAGAAGCCTTTATGTAGCCTTTGAAGTATCTCGACACATATCCACGAGGTCTGAACAGTCCGTTTCGAACCGAATCGAGGGGATCCGCAGATCTCTCAGACATGAAGTTGCCCATAGTAGCCCTTCCATCTCTGCATGCAAGGCTGATCGACTCCTAGGACATGCTCGTGATCCAACCCACTCCGAACCCATTTGATCCTTAAAGCTCCACCCTAAGCCACTTACGCTGCCATGATCGATC
>JABAYD010021378.1:0-13284 GCA_014822095.1 Diplotaxis tenuifolia
TGGTTTCAGTAGTTCGCAAACCAATTTATCAAATAACTAAATTTTTTTATAAATATTAATTTTATATATTTCTATATTTAGTTTTAATTTTTATTAATTTATGCATCTTTCGATAAATTTATTAAATAATATTTTGTAAAATATCATTTTTAATATTATTTTATTATTTTAAATATTATTTAAGTATAAAATAAAAACATTCAAACTTAAAAAAACATTTTATAAATAAAAAATCCAACTCCAAAATAAAATAATAGACAAGATTACTCCGTTTTGAAGTTGAATATGGAGTGGAGTTAGAGAGAATTTTACTCCAAAATAGAGTTTGAAGTCGAAAATAGAGTAGAGTTAGAGATGCCTAAGGTCATCCTTAATTTTATAAACAAGTCACATCAGTGAATAAGTTCGTTTAAGATTTGATTTTGTTGTAATTTCGTACTCGAACCTTTTTGACAATATTCTCGTGTTTACGGAATTCAACACGAGAATATATTAAGAAGATATTTTGTATCTCAAGTTCATTTTTCAATGTGAATACGTCCAAAATTACTTTGTCAGGCAAGTGCTAGTTCACTCATCCTTTCCCTTTTGTCCGTTTCCGTCTATAAAAAAAGCAAAGATCCACAAACCAAGAGAGTAAACATCCAATTTTAATAAAGGTTAAACTACGCTTTGGCACAAAGCCAACCGTATCTTCAGTACACGTACTCTCCGTATCTGCATGTAGTTATAATTACAGGTTTTAACTTAACCACACATATAATATAAATATTATTAAATAGTATACATACAGGCACCAATCCAATTTATATAAGACTATAGAGCAACGTTTAGTAAACTTCAGGAACTAACCAACGAAGAAAGATGTCGAGTGGTAGTTCTTCGATTTGTGGGATTGGGCACCTTCAAAAAGAATGTTACTATGAGTGGATGAGTATACAATCCAAACACATAGTTGATCTCAAAGAAGTACTCATGAGTCACCGATCCAACAACACATACGATCATCACAAACTAGAAGAGATCGTTGGTAGAATCGTCAACGACTTCCAAAAATACGCCAACAAAAGATTGGAGCTGGCCGACCGAAGCTGCTCTAACTACTTTGCACCGTCGTGGAACTCTTCTCTAGAGAATGGTCTTCTATGGATGGGAGGGTGTCGTCCTTCATCGTTCATGAGAATCATCTACGCTCTATGTGGTTCCCATGCAGAAACTCAGCTTTCTCAGTACCTTCTTAACATGGATGTAAAAATGGATGATGGGCATGATGATGATAGTTCCCTGAGCGATCTCACCTCGACGCAGCTTGCTAAGATCAATGACTTACATGTGGAGGTGATAGATAAAGAAGATAAGTTATCGAAGAAGTCTGCGAATTTGCAAGAGGATGTTGCTGATATGCCAATCGCCCTCACGGCTTTCACGAGGGATTGTGTTGAAACTGACGTTGCTGTTGAAGATGCTTTAGATAGGCATGAAGAGAGCATGGCGGTCTTAATAGCTGAGGCTGATAAGCTGAGGCTAGAGACACTTAAAAAGATCGTGGAAGTTTTGACTCCGGTTCAAGCGGCGGAGTTTTTGCTCTCAGGGAAAAGGTTACACGTCTCGTTGCATGAGTGGGGAAGAGTTAGAGAAGAGCGTCGTCTTGTGTGTGCACGTGCGGAGGATGCAGCCGCTAGAGGTGGAGCTGGGAAGTCAAATAGATCGGCTACTTGTTGATGTATGGGTGTGAGTCTTGTAAGGTTTAATAAATAATCTCGTGTAATATTTTGGTATAAAGCAGACATGAGATCATGTTAAGTGTCTTTATATATAATCTTGTGTAATATTTTGGTCTAAGTAGTCATGAGATCATGTTAAGTGTCTTTATGTGTGTGTGTCTGAGAGAGACGTGGTCACGAGACGCCAAAGCTTTTACTTTTGTCTTGTATAAGAAATAACGAAAGCTGTAAAAACGTCAAGATACGACCTCCTCTTATGAATATATAAATAAGTTTTGAATACTTTCATATACAAACGTCTAGATTAGTTTTGGTTTTTCTTTGCAAACGTTCATTTTGCCTTCTCGTTGAATTCTTTACTATATTTTATAAATTTATATATGTAATATTTTTATATGTAAGGATGTTTCACACAATGACCAACACTTCACAAGGTTCCTCTCAATTTCTTTACCTACATATACTTTTTTTTGTCAATACCTACATATACGTAAAACACCTTTCACAAAATAATCTATCTGAATTTGGCCATTAAAATATTTAAGAACTAGGTAGTACTCCGCGCTAATGCACGGAAATATTTAATTACATTATTAATTTACGTTGTACTAAGAGATTTTGTTGAATATATTTTTATCAGGAATAAATATTGATATATCAGTTCGAATTTAGATGATAGTTTGGATACCCATTTTAATTATGTTTTTTAACAAAAATCTAAATATATACTTAAATCCTCAAAATAAAACATATAAAACATAAAAACTGAATATTGTAATATCAAATACTCAAATTTACATAAAAAAATATTCAAATTAAATATTTGGATGAAAAACAAATAGATATGTTTAGTATTCTAAATATTTTTTGTTATTTTTAGATATTTACTTGTGACTATTCAGTAATTCATATTTTGAATATCTATAGATATAGAATTATAAAATAATTAATGTATTTAAATATATAATTGTGATGTAAATATTTTGGGTATCCAAAACATTTCAATTTGGATCATATTCAGGTTTGGTTATCTAAATATTAAAATTTTAGATCCATCAAAATATTTAATTAGTTTTAATTTGTTTTTACTATTACTTTTAAATCAAGTTCAGTTGGGTTTCCCAGATATATATATTTACATAAACTTACTTTCTTCTACTAATATCATGAAAAATAAAATAAGTGTAAAACAAATATTTTGGGCTTATTTTACATACATAATTATCGGACCATACTTTTTAAAAAATCTCTAAAACCTATTGAACATGGTGTCAATATTGTTAGGTATGTTTAAAAATTGACGTAGTCTATAACTAATAACTTATATTTTCTTATAATATTATCCTAGTAAATATAATAAAAATACGATACAATCGAGTGAAAGAAAGTTACGGTAACATAAAAAAGTGATCTCTTTACTTGGAACCTCAATTGTGTTTTTCAATTGATTTAGTGATTTTCTTTCTTCTTAAAGTTATTCCAATTTCTGTTTTTGAGCATTTTTGATTTTGTTTAAATTCTTGGTCTTATATGAAAACCCTGTAAAAAATAATATTTGGTAAGATAAAGATTTAATTTTGTGTGTGTTATTTTCCACCTAAGTTTTTCAAAATTTATAATCAATCAAAATTAGTTGTTGCTTAGTAGCCAAGTTAGAAAAAGTACGGAACTTTCTGTTTTTAAAATATTCTCATCCCAACTTTTAGTTAATATGAATTTTAATAATTTTGTATTTTTTCAACAATTATATTTTTGTAATTATGCAGAAATAACTTCAAATAACTAATGCATAAGTTACAAATGTATGAAATAAAAATTAATTAAAAAAATTAGTATCTAAGCATATTAAGTTATGAATTAAAAAAAATAGTGTGTGAATGCATTAATTACTAAATCATTGTAAGACTGACACGTGTCAACGCATTTATTACGATGCTTCTCTTTTAATATATAGGGGATCACGAAATTAATAAGTAAAAAAACATTATTTTCTCCTTGGCTCATACCTATTTTAAGCAAATAAAAAAAAAACAAGAATCATGCAAAAAAAGAGGATGCTTTGAGAAGAAGAAAGCAAAATTTCTTTAGTTGGTTTCGGTTTTTATATATATTAAAGCTCTGATGCGAAATTGTTTACAAAGTTTAGTAGAAACATAAACTCAAAAGACTGTATCTCATTTCTCTAACGATCCCTCCAACAGAAACATAACATCTATATGGTACATTAATTCGATTCTTCCTTTCTCCAACCCCTGAGCAGTTTTTTTCAATTCAGATAACCAAACCCAAAACTTCCTCAAAGGAGAGAATAAAAACGTATACATACTCCTCACGAACTCTATGGTTTTTGGCCTTTAATCTTCTATTCATTGTCAGAAGGTAAGAAACAAACCGGTGGAGAATTGTGAGATATATATGAAGGTAACTTCTCACTCAAGTCACTCTTTATTGATGTACAATATCGATTACACACTAATCTACACTCTCATGGCGAGTGTATCTTGAATCACATAATTCATATCAATCGGGTCTAGCCTCATATGTCTAACCAATTACAACATCAAGCATAACCTATTCATCAATCAAGCTCCCTACTTATACGTATTCTCCTTTCTGTTGCAGAGACCAACGACAAAACCTCTCCACCATCCGAAGTCTTTCTTTTTCCTTAACCTTCCACATCCTCTTCAGCACTTGCCACGTCACAGATTGATAGCTGATACCTATCAAGAATTCACGACTAGTCGCCAATGATGAGCAACAATATGTCCAGTCCATCATTAAAATAGAGGTAGGTTTCCTTTCAATGTATGCATTAACAAGAAAGTATATTTATTTTATTTCTAGATGAGATATATCTACTCTATTAAAACCTAGTTTTTTTACCTGCCGATACAAGTTGTCATTTATTGTCTTTTAAATTTGGATTCTTTCTACAATGTTATAAATATAAATAAATAATACACAACATATAGTTGATTGTACCGCATTACTTAAATCAAATCGATACAATTAATATATGTATGCCAAATTAAAAAAAACTAACAGTTTATCAAAATACGGAAATTTACTAATTATATTAAACCAATAAATTTCATATCTTAACAGTCCCTTAACAAATATAGATATCTACTAATTATATAAAATCTCGTAATATACTAGTTTCTTCAAAAAAATGGAAATCTAATAATTAAATGAAATTGATATTTTCAGGTGTTTAATATTTTTTTATTTAAAATCTATTATTAATCACTTATTTAAATCATGTACTTAAAAACTGTTAATGTGTTTTAATATTAAATAACAATCACTCTGTTTTGATAAATTTCAATCGTAATTTTTTAAATTAAATGCAAAATCAAAACGAAAACTCAAATCTAAAAACTAAAAACGCGGGTTATATTTTTGTTTTTTTCTTTATAAAACAAAATATTGCAATTTGTTTTAAAAAAAAGTTTCACCTTTTCAATTTTAAACTAGATATTTGATTATTTAGGATTTGTTTGTTGGTAATATCAGTTTCTACTAATTCAGCGGATCTAAAAACTAAAAACCAAAACCAAAAGATGAAAATCAAAAATAGAAATTTAAAAACTAAAAATCAAAAAACCAAAATTAAAAAAAAAAAAAAACTGAAACTAAAAAATAAATGCAAACCAATCATCACCACAAATTTCGGACTACTGATTTTATACCAAGACATATTTTAAATAAAGACAAAAACCAATTTTATAAATTTTTAATAATAAAAAAATTTTCGCGCTTGAAAAGCGCGGGTCAAAAGTTAGTTTGTTTTTATTTGGAAGTTTTTTCCTTTTTATGAATATAAAGAAATAGTATAAATATTGAGAAAATAGTATTTTTCTATTATACAACACATTGGAGAATCATTTATATTTTACAGTTTTTCTAGTACTGAGGAAAAAAATAGATGTGCACTGGAAATGCTATGAAACCTTCACAGCTCTTCAACTGTATCAGTTGTCAGATTCTGCAACTTTGGTTTATGTTAAGCTATAAAACACTTTAAGTTCTTCGTGAACTAATTAGTCCCTGAGATTCATGGAAATTAAAGCGATTTTTAACGATTCTAGTAAAAGATTTCGAACTCTAATTTCTTTTTGGTTTTATGTATATAGAATCTTTTTCGTAAAATTTAAGAATACAAGACGAATGTTTCATTTGACTTGGTCCGGAACCAGCTTTGGTCAGAAATCGGAATGTGGTGAAGCAAGTCGGAAAAATATCTTGCTTCCAAAAAACCAATATACTTGTGAGTTCTACCCGTTTTTATTGTAACACACTGATAGAAAAATAGAGTGCATTCAATTGAAACCGACAAAGTAATTGAAATATTACTATTAAAGTGATGCAATAAAATAAATATTAGTTTTTATTCTCAAAACAAATATTAGTTTAAGTATGGCAAACATAGGAAACTCATCTAACAGTTGAAAATGATCTCATGTACCACAAAACACTATGTTGTATCGTCAGCACACAAACCTCGGTCGTATAGGTCAAATAAAATAACATCTAAAAGCTCTAGAGCATGTTTATTGCAAAGTTCTTAGAGCAAGGATTTTTAGCGAATTAATAAATAGTCTTTTAATGTTTAACTAAAAATCTAAAAACCGACTCTTGTATATATTTAAGAATCGGTTCTTAACCTTTTTAATTAAAAGTTAAGAGATAATTTTTTTATTCTGCTAAAAATTCCCTTTTTAAAAAATCTTGCAATAAACATGCTCTTGATAAGAAAGACTCATTCTCTGTGAGTCATAAGCAGTGGTTATGGTGGACTTAAGTTTCTAATCTTCACTGTAAAAATTTTACGCTTGGTAATCATGTTAAACGGCCGAGGCTAAGAGTATGTCCAATGGTTAGAACCTATGATGAATTTTAATGATTAGTTTAAGATTTAAAAGGTCGCTGATGTGATAAAATAAGAAGTTTGACTAAAATAGGTTTAAAGGTTTTAACAAGCCCATCTTTATACTGATTTTGCAAGCTTCATTCGCGTTTAAAAGTAACCTATATAAATCTTAACAACTTATTATAATTACTGAAATCTGCAGCTAAAACCGGATGCATCCGAGCATTTAAACTGGCTGCCCCATGCATAATTGAACAAAAAAGAAATTATATTATAGACAACAATTTGTAATGTAAAGTCTACCTTCAAATATAAACCTTCACAGGTCTGCATAAGAATTCACTGGAAATTCTATCTTCAACTTTAAACACAACAATATGTAATGTAAATCCATACAGCCAACAGTTTGCATGTCCCATGCATAATTGAACAAAAAGGAAATTATATTCATATTTTTTTTGGTTGGCATCATTCATCATTGATTTTAAGATGCTTTCAGTCAAAAAACAAATATCTAGAAAGAAAAAAAATCAAACACAATAAGTAAAGTTACGCATTGAAAAAAAGGAAGTAAAGCTACGCTATTAGGTAAAATTATGAGAAATTCTTTTGAATAGATCTAAAAATTTTTTTTCACAATTATAGACTTTAAAAATGTAAATGACTAAAATAGATTTAAATGTTTTATAAAAATAAGTAAATATAAACTTATACCACTTGGGTTAACTAATCGTAGACTTTTTTGTTTAGAGTTAATTAGGCGTAAGTTTAGTGGATATGATTTCAAATTTTTTTTTTAAAAAAAAACTGAAAATTTTCAAAACAAAAAAATGATATTTGACACTCATTTTAGTTTTTGAGGTCTATTTTTTGATAAAAACTTAAAATGGTTTATTCGAGAAAATTGTCCAACATTAAATGAAATAAACATCAAAAAGCTAAGATCTATTTTTTACTTGCATAAATGTCAAAAATAAGGTTCACACCAAATGGTCGAACTTGGATCTTTGACAATTCTGTTTCAGTTCATCCTGCTAACTTTTATATATTTGTTACATGACATGTTTTGTTTACTTCCAATATATTTAGTTATAGGTGTATATGTTTTACACACCACATTCATGAAGTTACGATTGAAAGAATCATAGAGAATGATGTGAAATTGTAACGATAAAATGCATGACTATTGATACTACTTTTTGGCTTGATTTTTTTTACATAACCAATAAATAGTGAGTGTTATTTTTATATTTCACTTTATTAAATGTCTTATAAATATGAAACAATGGACAAATCTAACATCTAACAGTTGAAACGGGGTTAATTTCTCCTCTCTATAAAAAGTTCTCTATCTTCTCTCTATTAGAGTTTTCGGTGTCTCCTTCTGTTCTCCGGCTCTGGCTGCTCTTATAGAGCTGGAGTTGATTTTAAATTATCTATGTTTCTTTTAGTTCAAGCTTCTTCTAGATATCTCCGGTTAAGATTTTATTCTACCCGTTTGATTTGATATAATCTCTTTTGCTTTCCATTGATTTGCATGTTGGATTTGAGTTCTTTTGGGTTCTTCACTGGTTCGATCTTCTGCCTCTTGTCTCCATGCATGCGGCATAATCTGATGTTGATTGTATTCGCTCCTTCTTATTAACATTAAGATCTGATCGAGATATGTTCCTTCATCAAGCTTCAAGTAGGCGATTCAAGTCGTAACTTCTTCGACTCCGCCGTCTTCGGTATGTGGACATGAAAATAAATTGTCGCCTTCTTCTTCTGGATTTTGTTTGCTTTGGACTATCAATTATTGGGCTATTCTCTATAGGAGTTTTTTTTTCTCGGTGGTTAGTTCAAGCTCGACTCCATCGCCTCTTTAAAGTTCTCATTCTATGTCCACATGCAAATTGTTCTATCTCCATCATGTATCTGTTTTAATTGTTTATGATGTCCTAGTTGTAAATTTGTACTGTATTTTTCGGTTAGTGTTATGTTTTTATGTTGTTTCCTTCTTGTGGGTTTTTGTACACCACACCAGACTGCTATTCTGGGATTATTTGTAATCGTCGGTCAAGTTTGTAATAATGGTATTGCAGTTAATATAATGATTTTTTAGTGTTAAAAAACATCTAACATTTTTACTAATTAAGTACCTAAAATACCAGTTTAGACCTTAACCAACCGATTCAAATCGGGTCGACGAGAACATTGAACACAAAAATGTCCACCTGAGAACAGTGTCTTTTGTCTGCGCAATTACACAGAACTACATGGTGTTTATGTAACTTTTCTTTTAATAATAGAAAAACAATTAATATAATTAAGAAAAACACACGAAAGAAGATGGCGAGTAAAACGGAAAGTAGAGAGAGAGAGAGGGAAACAAAAGAGAGATAGAGCGAGAAAGAGAGCTGGATTCACATGGCCTTGTTCTTTCTCTCTCTCCACCATGATCATTACCAACAAAACTGATTGAAACCCATCTCTTCTCTCTCTCTCTCACTCTTCTCTTCCTCTAACACCATGGCTGACGATAAGGTAAAGGCTACTTCGTTTCCTTTTCCACATTCAACTCTTTAGTTAGTTGTCTTTGCGTAAACAGCTTTGGTCGGGGAATATTGTTTTCAATACATTTTTTCTTTAATTTGGATAACAAATCTCTAGCTAGTTTTCTTGAAGTTTAAAGGTTTTCAAGTTCTGGGTTTGTCAAAAGTTCTGTTCTTTTTTGAGTTACCTTAAAGCTCTAGAAATAATTGCTAATTGAGTTCTGAGTTAGACTACCTACCTAATTATTCTTCAGCTCATAGTTGAACAAGAAAAAAAAAAACTGATTTGTAACCTTTTGAGATGTGTAAATTAAGCATCTTTTCTTGAAACTTTCCTAGGGTTCTGTGAATTAGCTCTGTTTAGATGGCTATAGATCTCTATCCAGATCCAGAATTGAGCATATAGAATCATTCTTGTTTTGTTTTCTTTTGTTAAATGCGTTTCTGTTTTGTTATTATACCTTTCTTCTCGTGTGACAAACGTATACATTTTACATATTTTCTACTATATCAGATTCATTATGCTTAACGGCTACTTCTTAACCAATCTTTTTGACTAATAAAAGATTCCTTTTGATTCTCAGACAAGCATTATGCTTTTCGCTTTTGTCTGTTGGATTCTTATGTGGAATCAATGGTTACTTGCGTTTTTAACTGACCCTTACAAGCTTCTTTCGTACAGGAGATGCCAGCTGCTGTAGTCGATGGACATGATCAAGTCACTGGCCACATAATCTCCACCACAATCGGAGGCAAAAACGGAGAACCAAAACAGACAATAAGTTACATGGCCGAGCGAGTCGTAGGAACAGGCTCCTTCGGAATAGTTTTCCAAGCCAAGTGTCTAGAGACAGGAGAAACCGTGGCGATAAAGAAAGTATTGCAAGACAGGAGATACAAGAACCGAGAGCTTCAGCTAATGCGTGTGATGGACCATCCTAATGTGGTTTGTTTGAAGCATTGCTTCTTCTCAACCACAAGTAAAGACGAGCTTTTCCTCAATCTGGTTATGGAGTATGTCCCTGAGAGCTTGTACCGAGTTTTGAAACATTACAGCAGTGCTAACCAGAGAATGCCTCTTGTCTACGTTAAACTCTACATGTACCAGATCTTCAGGGGGCTTGCTTATGTTCATAATGTTGCTGGTGTTTGTCATAGAGATCTGAAGCCTCAAAATCTTCTGGTATGCGTTAACATTCAAGAATCATCAACTCTTGTGTGTCTTTGCTAATTTGTTTCTTTCTGAAGGTTGATCCTCTTACACATCAAGTCAAGATCTGTGACTTTGGGAGTGCGAAGCAGCTCGTAAGAATTTGAGACGTATAGACTTGTAGTGTTGTTGTAGTGTGTGATCTTATACCATTTTTTACTTTTGTGGCATTAGGTTAAAGGTGAAGCCAACATTTCTTACATATGTTCAAGATTTTACCGTGCACCTGAACTCATATTTGGTGCTACGGAGTACACAACTTCCATTGATATCTGGTCAGCTGGTTGTGTCCTTGCTGAGCTTCTTCTTGGTCAGGTAAAACCAATTTTTACATATGCTCCCCAACATTAGGACACATTCTAATGGTATCACGTTCTTATGAATGCAGCCATTATTCCCTGGAGAGAATGCTGTGGACCAGCTAGTTGAAATAATCAAAGTAAGAATCTCTATAACAATGATATATTTGCAAAATAAGATTCATTGGCTACACAAGTCCTCATTTTCTATAATATGGCTGTTGGAAAACAGGTTCTTGGTACACCAACACGAGAAGAGATCCGTTGTATGAATCCACATTACACTGACTTTAGGTTCCCACAGATAAAAGCACATCCTTGGCACAAGGTTTTGTTCTTTTCTCTCTTTCACATCCATTCCTGTCTTAGTGTCCACTTCACACCATTAGAATAACCATAAGTACATTGTTGATTTAGATTTTCCACAAAAGAATGCCTCCAGAAGCTATTGACTTTGCATCAAGGCTGCTTCAGTACTCACCAAGTCTTAGATGCACAGCGGTGAGCATTGCTCTCTTAAAATCTCTTCCATCTCTTTAAAATTATTCAACTGAATGTTAATAATAGTAATATGTTTAATTTCAGCTGGAAGCTTGTGCACATCCTTTCTTTGATGAACTGAGAGAACCAAATGCTCGTTTACCAAATGGACGACCTTTTCCACCTCTCTTCAACTTCAAACAAGAGGTAGCTGGAGCATCACCTGAGCTGGTCAACAAGTTGATTCCAGACCATATCAAGAGACAACTGGGTCTAAGTTTCTTGAATCATTCTGGAACTTAAAAGGAACAAAAGACAAGAAGGTTATACGTATGTAATGTACAATTACTTGAGCCAGAAGGTAGTAGTTGAAGGCACAACAAGGAGGACACAATTCGAAGTTTTGATGGTCAAAGACAGATTCTATAACCTGATATCCCCCAAATATGCAAGAAAAGCCATTCGGTTGTATCTTCTTTTTTTTTGTCGTCTCCTTTCTAAGTTTTGGTAAAAAAAAAGTAGAATCTCCTATTTTGCTTCATTCTTTCTGCATCTGTAAATGAGTTTAAGTCAAGACTTTTCTTATGTAGGAAAGTTTGAGCAGAAGGTGAACGAATCTTAGTCAAAGAGATTCGAAGTGTTTACAAGAAGAGGGAAGGCTTTCTCTGTTTCTTCCTTCTCTTGAATGTTTTGTCTTCTTCTGTATTGTTGCTATAACGGTATTATACCAAATTTTGTGAAATGGTTTGATTACGACTCTCTCTCTTACAAAGGTTAACCTGAACACTTTCTTTTATCTTTTGGCATTAAGAGATGTTCTCTTTGTATTTAGGGGAATTAATAGTTTGTATATTAGTGGATTTAGAAATTCTAAATTTAGTGTTATTTGTGATATGATTGGTTGCCTTCATATCATGTACTATACAGTCATACTGATTTATGAAAGTTTGTTTATGATTTTATGACTTACTAAAGGCAAATCTCAAAACCTTTTTTCTCTCTTCAGTTATGGTTTATGTTTACTGTAACAAGATTCTAAATAGAAATTAAGTATATTAGGCATGCCGACGATAACTATAATCCGTTGTAGTCTAGCTGGTTAGGATACTCGGCTCTCACCCGAGAGACCCGGGTTCGAGTCCCGGCAACGGAGTTATTTTTTTTAATTCGAATATAGCAGTGACCGGGGTATTCTCGTCATTAACTCTAGAACAAACCCTACAGGCTACAGCATATAACTACAAGACTTCACAGCCGTCACTGCCCACTCTTCCTCCTCATCTCCCTCGATTTTGAATCCCTTAATCCCAAGATGGTACCTTTCTCAAACTTTTGTATCCTCTATTCAACTTCTGGGCTTATATTCCATCCGAAAAGATTTCATTTTTTTAGGATTTAACTTGCTTCTTCTGTGATGCAGGCGTCAGAGAAGAAGCTCTCGAACCCAATGAGGGACATCAAGGTCCAAAAACTCGTTCTCAACATCTCTGTTGGCGAGAGCGGTGATCGTCTCACTCGTGCCTCCAAGGTTCCTTCTTTCTTTCTCCTTAATCTTACAAAAATCAAGACTTTAAGAGTACCCTTGTTTTGTCTGAATCGAGGGGTTTTGGTGGTAATTGTGTAGGTGTTGGAACAGCTAAGTGGTCAAACCCCTGTCTTCTCCAAGGGTATGTCTCTGAGCATTTTCCTTGTACGTTGTGTTTAGGATTTGGAGATTAGTTTTAATGTTGTGGTGTATGATTGTGAACAGCGAGGTACACTGTGAGATCTTTCGGAATCAGGCGTAACGAGAAGATTGCTTGCTACGTCACCGTGAGAGGAGACAAGGCCATGCAGCTTCTCGAGAGTGGTTTGAAAGTGAAGGAGTACGAGTTGTTGAGGAGGAACTTTAGTGACACTGGTTGCTTTGGGTTTGGTATTCAAGAGCACATTGATCTTGGAATCAAGTAAGTGTGTTTGGTTTAGAGCACATTTGATTATGAAGGAATGTTCTTCTCATCATGATTCTGTATTTTTTTTTGTTATTAGGTATGATCCTTCTACTGGTATCTATGGAATGGATTTCTATGTTGTGCTCGAACGTCCTGGGTACCGTGTTGCTCGTCGCCGTAGGTGCAAGGCTCGCGTTGGGATTCAACATAGAGTTACAAAGGATGATGCC
>JABAYD010021392.1:0-12985 GCA_014822095.1 Diplotaxis tenuifolia
CCCATAGCTTCCATCCACGACCGTATCAGCCGTTGGAAGTCCCTGACAGGGAAGTCCATCGAGCTCTACGTCGGCGACATCTGCGACTTCGAGTTCTTAGCTGAGTCCTTCAACTCTTTCGAGCCGGACTCTGTTGTTCACTTCGGTGAACAACGCTCCGCGCCTTACTCCATGATAGACCGTTCCCGCGCTGTGTTCACGCAGCACAACAACGTCATTGGCACTCTCAACGTCCTCTTTGCGATCAAAGAGTTTCGAGAAAACTGTCATCTAGTGAAGTTAGGAACGATGGGTGAGTACGGGACCCCGAATATCGATATCGAGGAAGGTTATATAACGATAACGCATAACGGTAGGACTGATACGTTGCCGTATCCGAAGCAGGCGAGCTCGTTTTATCATCTGAGTAAAGTTCATGATTCGCATAACATTGCTTTTACTTGTAAGGCTTGGGGGATGAGAGCTACTGATCTTAACCAGGGAGTTGTGTATGGTGTGAAGACTGATGAGACTGAGATGCATGAAGAGTTGCGTAATAGGTTGGATTATGATGCTGTGTTTGGTACTGCTCTTAACCGGTTCTGTGTGCAGGCTGCTGTTGGTCATCCGCTTACGGTTTATGGTAAAGGTGGTCAGGTAATTGACTTTCTTGTCTGTGGAAATTTGATGTGTTTTTATTTTTTATTAATGTTCTAAAATTCGGTTTAGGTGGCGCGGCAAATAGGTCATAACCAAAACGATATTCGTAAAATCTGATTATACAATTCAAATCGGTTTAATCCTTTTTAAATAGGCTAAAATTGGACTAAATCGATATAAATTAGTGTTCTCATCTGTGGAAATTTGATGTGTTTTTTTTCATCATTGTTCTAAAATTTGGTCTGAGTAGCCTAATAAATGGGCAGTAGACAAAACGATATAATCCGATTTATACAATTCAAATCGGTTTAAACTGTTTTAAATTGGCTAAAATTGGACTAAATCCTTATAACTTAGTCTAAATCGATATAAAAAATCAAACTAAATTAGTAGAAAACTGTTAAATTAAATAATAGTGTTAGTGAAAATCCATAAAATTGTATAGATTATTATTTTTTGTATGTGTATACCAAAAACTAAGCATCTAGTGTACATGTAAAATAATTTTATAATTATACCAAAAACTAAGACATCTAATGTACATGTAAAATATATATAAAAGAAAATATTTGTCAAAGTCTAGGCCCCCCTCTAGGTTCGAATAATCCGACTATTAGCTAGTCGTCTCAAAATGCTAGTTACCGCTATTAGTGTCTTGAACATTGGTTTTTATTCAATTTGTTTCCTGTTTGCAGACAAGAGGCTACCTTGATATAAGAGACACGGTTCAATGTGTAGAGATCGCTATAGCGAACCCTGCCAAGCCTGGTGAGTTCAGGGTATTCAACCAATTCACAGAACAGTTTTCAGTCAACGAACTGGCTTCTCTGGTGACTAAAGCTGGTTCAAAGCTTGGTCTGGACGTGACAAAGATGACAGTGCCTAACCCAAGAGTGGAGGCGGAAGAGCACTACTACAATGCAAAGCACACAAAGCTGATGGAACTTGGACTTGAGCCTCATTATCTCTCTGAATCACTTCTTGATTCGTTGCTCAACTTTGCTGTTCAGTTTAAGGATCGTGTGGACACTAAGCAGATCATGCCTAGTGTTTCTTGGAAGAAGATTGGCGTCAAGACTAAGTCCGTGTCACCCTAAGAAGTCCAGATTATTTTTAGTACATGTAAGGGAGATTATTAGATTATGCGAGAGTTGTGTTGTTTGCTTTCTTTCAAAACTTCATTTGTGCTTGAGGAGCTTGTCCTTACATATTGTGCAGGTTTTTACTTTAAGATCGTAATGTTTAATAATCTTTGAAATCTTGAATAAGAAAACAGAAGTTAAAGGCATCTCGTAATTTATTTATTTTAAAACATGATGAGCTTTCACTCAATAGCATTGGAGGCATCCAAATTATGCTTTAAGCGAAAAAAAAAAACTTAAAATTTTTAGACAAGTAATTGTAGTTTTTTTTTTGTGTTATAGTAGCGTCTCTCTTGGATCAATCATTTAGATAAACAATAAAAAAATACTATTAGTAAAGTTGACAAAAAAAAATACTATTAGTAAATATTTTTTGGTAAACTAATTGGAGAATAGTGCTGGTGGGTCCTCGTAGATGTATTTTAGTGTCATCCTTTTTCCAAATATGAAGGAAGTTTGTGCTGTCAAACTCGACGGAATCAAATTGTTTTAGTACTAATTATTATAGTTTTAGCCCTAATGTCTCGTCTCTCCTTAAAATTCGTTTCTCCTTTTCTTCAGATGTGAAGATAAATCCCAAAATACCATATCAAAAGAACTAAACTATTATTGTATTTTCTTTAGAACATATTTTAGTATATAGTCGCAAGTGCTTGTACGTCTTTTTTTTTGTAAAAAAGTGCTTGTACGTCTTCAAAACAACCAATCTTTTTTTTTGAATGAATGTAAAATTTTATTCATGCAAAAACAAGAGTTGCAACAAGTGCTACATTGGAAAATTAAGACAAATTTAGAAAACTAAAACCCAAGCAAAAAATGCACTCCCACACTCCCCCCTCAAACTCAACCATGTGAAACAAGTCAAGTTTGGAGGGACCATGGAAACTTCCTCATTAAAACCTCATTAAAGAAAACTCCATTGGGACAAAACTTTAATGAGGAAAAAGAGTAAAGTCCCATGATCAGGAGAGTATGAGGGCAACCAATCCAAAAAACAACCACACAAATAAAAGAACCAGAACCCAAATCGGAAAGCACCCACAAAGGAACAAAGGAGCCAAGCAGCGCGCAACTATGCCAAGTTTGGTCTTGTCTCAAACCAAGTAATCAGACCATCATCATATTGCTTACCACTTCCTTTGACAGCAAGTAACTTCAGCCTGATATTCTTGTCAATAAACTGAACCAAGTTTGATATAGTCTTAGGTTCTTCACCATGTCTGCGAGCATTCCTCTCCCACCAAATAGTGTGCATAGTAGCTTGCAAAGCATATCTGAGCAGGAAAAGCTTCGTAGGAGTAAGCCAAGGTTTCGAAACAATACCAACCAGAATACACCAATCCGTAGTATAAGCATCATGCATAAGACCTTCCACCAAATTTCTCCAAACATTTCCGGAATAGCTACAACCAAAAAAGAGATGGGCGCAAGATTCAGGGTAATCCTTGCAAAGCACGCAGTCAGAGTTAACAGAGTTGTTCCATCTTCGAATTCTATCCATCGTCTGTAATCTCCCCTTTAAAGCAACCCACATCAAAAAAGAGTATTTAGGAGTGGCCTTGGGGAACCAAACTCCTTTACTCCATTCGCAAGTAGGTCTGACATCTCTTATCTGATTCCAAGTTTTGCTTGTTGAAAAGATATTCATGTACTTACCTTCAGCCTGTTTCCAAGTACTAGTATCCGTTTTTTGAGATATCACAAGATTATTGATTTCGTCTTCAACTTGATTAAGAATCTCTACTCTGTGTTTTCTTCTTCTTCTCATTCTCTTAACCTCTGCCACAGAATAATTCTTAGGTATTCCCAGGTCCAAAGAACCCCTATCTCCAAGAAGCTCAAATAAAATGCCAAGCCTAGACCAATTTTCGTACCAGAAGGAAGTACACTCACCATTCCCAACCTCCATCCTAATAAACTGCTTAGCAAGATCCCTCAACTTTAGAAGCTTCTTCCAAACCCAAGATCCCATGCTAGTGTTGTCTTTAATCGCCCAAAAAGAGTTCTTACGGATCAAATAGCATTGAATCCATCTTACCCATAACGACGAGTCTGCCATTAAACGCCATATGAGCTTCAGACCGTAAACTTTGTTTATTTCCTTCAAAGCTCTTAATCCCAAACCACCCTCACTTTTTGGACAGCAGAGATCTTTCCAACTGACTTTCGCTTTCGTTGTTTTAAGCTCCGGTCCTGACCAAAGGAAAGCAGAACACAGACTTTCTATATCCTTTAAACAGCTCCCCGGGAGTCTAAAGGCTGCCATCCAAAAATTGGCAAGACTTGTGATCACAGAACTAATAAGCTGTAAGCGGCCCGCATGAGAAAGAAACCTACCAGTCCACGAGCTCATTTTCTTTCTAATTCTCTCCACAAGAGGAAGATAGTCACTGATAGTCATACGCCTAGTTAGAAGAGGCAACCCAAGATAGCGAACAGGCAACTGACCAGAGGCAAAAGGAAAGGTCTGAAGAATATCATCCTTAGTGCTTTCATGAATGCCTGCTATGTAGAGAGTTGACTTCTCTAAGCTAATATTTAAACCCGAGATGCTGGCAAACTCTTTGAAAACCGCCAGAATACCTTCCACAGATCTCTTAGTACCATCTGTAAAAACAAGCAGATCATCAGCAAAGCACAGATGTGTCAGCTTGATATTTTTGCATTTAGGGTGATAACCAATATGCTTCCTCTCCACGGCCTTATCCAACATATAAGAGAGGACGTTTATGCAAATCACAAATAAGTAAGGAGAAAGAGCGCATCCTTGCCTTAGCCCTCTTTTACTACGAAAGAAACCCGCTAATTCACCATTGACTTGAACCGAGAACGAAGCCGTGCATACACACAACTCAATCCAGTGAATAAATTCCTCATGCATATTTAACGCTCTCAACGTATTCAGCAGGAAGGGCCAATGAACTGAATCGAACGCCTTAGCAATATCAATTTTCAACGCGCAACGGGGGGAAATATCCTCTTTATGATAGTCCTTAACTATTTCTGTAGCGAGAAGAATATTTTCCACAAGCAACCTATCCTTTATAAAAGCTGACTGGTTATAAGAGATACATTGAGGAAGGTTACCTTTCAAACGATTAGCTATGATCTTGGAGATGACTTTGTATAAAACATTACAGCAGGAGATCGGTCTGTAATCACGCATCTCTTGAGCTTTCTCTTTCTTGGGAATAAGAGCAAGGATAGTAGAATTTAAACCCTTAGGCAAAAATCCTTTGCTAAAGAAAGACTGAACAGCGACTGTGAAGTCTTTGCCTATTATACTCCAAGAAGCTTTAAAAAATTCAGTTGTATAACCGTCTGGTCCCGGGGCCTTATTATTAGGCATACTGAAAACCACAGCTCTTACTTCCTCTTCAGTAACTGTTCTGATTAAACTAGCTCTTTCTTGATCACTACAACGAAAAGGGAGAGTTTCTTGCAGCTTCTCCACAGTAATTTCAACCACATCTCCCGGCTCATGCGTAAGGAACTCATGAAAAAAACGCTCTGCTTCCCTCTTAATATCGTCTTGGCTTGTAGCAACTCTTCCATCAGGACAAGTGATTTCACGAATCGCGTTTCTAATCTCTCTAGCCTTAGCAGCATTATAAAAGGCCTTATTGTTCTTATCTCCCACCTGGAGCCAATGAAGCTTCGACCTCTGTTTCAAAACTTTCTCTTCTATATCAGAAACACGCTGCCATCTCTCAGACGCGTCGCGCTCTGCCTTAACATTTGCTTGGGTAGGATTTCTCATCAGTTGGTCTTGCATTTCACAGAGATTACTATACGCTTCTTTCACCTTCTTAGTAAGAGAGCCCAGCTTATTTTTACTCAAGGAACGGATGTGAGGTTTCAGACCTTTTAAGTATTTGGATAACCTATAGAGATCTGAAGTTGAATTGAATAACGGCTGAGTTTCCTTCCAGTAGTTCTCAACAACCTCCACAAACTCTGAAGATTCAGCAACAACATTGGTAAACTTAAACGGCTTACGCTTACCCACCGCCTCTGCAATTAAGTGAAATCTACCTCTTAAGTGATCTGAAACTCCACCAGCTTCAAAAACTCCATACGCCTGAGATCGATTTTGAATCCAAGTTTCATTGACCAAAATACGATCCAGCTTCTTACTAATGGTACCTTCAGTCCTCTTATTACACCAAGTAAACCGTGGACCTTGATATCCCATGTCCACAAGACTACAATGCTGAATAACATTCTCAAAATCTCTCATCCCCGCAGTAACCAGAGTTGAATCAATAAAACTTGAATGCTCCTCCCCATCCAAAACCTCATTAAAATCACCCATAATGATCCACTCTTTGTTCCTAAACAATCTTGCATCTTGATGATTTTTAATATCACTCCAAAGATCTTTCCGCTTCTCGACAGTGTTCTCCGCATAAACAAACGAACAAAAGAACTCCTCTTTCTCACCCTCCACCAAAACTGAAATTGTAATGATCTGATCAGACTTAAAAATAGGCGTCAATCTGACCTGAGCATTCCAAAGAACCCATATTCTGCCTTTCCTGCTAAACTCATAATTATTTACAAACGACCATCCATGAAAAACTGAAGAAACAATGCCTTCAGCTCTACTCTCCTTGACTCTTGTTTCCAGTAACCCTCCAAAAAGAAAACCTTTATTCTGAATCCACTCCTTTACAACTTTATGTTTTGAACTTTTATTAAAACCTCTGACATTCCAAAAGAAACCTGTCATTGGGAAGTATTGGTTTTACTTTTCTTAACCATTTGACTGGGCTGCTTTTCTGATATGTACTTATGCATAGTCTTCGATCTTCGCGGGAGTGAAGGTCTTCGCGTAGCACTAGCCAGATCAGGCCAATGTTCTAAAGAGTTCAAACCCGTAATATCCTCATGATTCTTTTTTGCACTTTCCAAGTTACCAGTCTTCTCATCTAACTCAGTATCTTTTTGGTTTTCCACTTCCATATCTTTTTTATCTTCACCAATAATCTCATGCTCTATACTCAAAATTTCCTCTACTTCTTCTGTTTCTTCCATCTCAGATGAGTCAACCTTATCACCCTTCTCATCCACTCCATGTAAAGATGAAAATCTTGACAAGGTCAAAATTTTCTCCTGATCAGCCTGTGGCGTGTTTGAGCTCTTGCAAGCCTTTTCAGGTGTTGTCCAGTCATCAACCAATTCCCCTTCTTCTATATCAACTTTAGTAACCAACTCTGATCCCTTATTAATATTTTCTTCATTCTTCTTTATCTCAATCTCCTCCATCTCATTCTGCTTAATAATTTCCTCTGAGCTTTCTCCTTTTTTCAAGGCGCAAGGTTTAGCCATATGTCCCCATTTCCCGCAACGATGACAGCGTAAAGGGAGTCTTGGATAAATGAATTCCACCATTGAAGATTTCCCATTTTTTGTGAAATTTATTTTATCTGGTAGCTCCTTCGACAAATCAACATTCACAAATATCTTTGCAACTTTGAAGTTTGAGCAAGATGCTGTCTCTGGATGTAGGCGAACTGGACTCCCTGCAGCACTTGTAATGAAACTTAATCCCTTCCAAGAGAACATATTCATCGGAACATTTTTTAAGTAGACCCACATTGGAATGGATTTGATCTCAGGCTTCTCTTCAAGTTCCTCTGGAGTCCACTTAGTTACAACCAAAGGAACGTTTCCAATATTCCACATGCCTCTACGAAGAATCCGACCCTCTCCTTGAGTCCATATCTTTTTCACAATAGAGTGAACACGAGCTACATGTGGTGCAGTATCTAAGAACTTCCCAATCAAAAAATCCTCCCATAAGAGATCTCCTTTATCAATGATATCATCAGGGATTTCAACCATCTTCTCACCCTCTTTCTCAGTAACCTGTATATCATATTTCTTCAACACTTTCTTGTCTTGAGCAACCTCAACTCATGAACCTCCTTTTCCAGATCCCCTTGTTTCAACTTTATTCCTGTTCTCCTGATTCTCGCTTTCCTTTTGAAAACTCAAAACCTTTTCCACCCCTTGTTTCACAACCATAGTTGCAGATTTCCCCGAGTCTCCACTTCGTAGAACCTTCTCCGAAGCTTCAGATCCAAACACCACGTTACCCAGCCCATCAATCTCTTCCTGCTGTGTCTGATTAACTTTATTCCCCGTTGGAGAAGCCGCTAATCCCGGCGGATTCGCCGTATCCATCCCCGAAAAGTTTGGTCGTCAAAATCGCCCTTTTTTTTCGTCGGATGAAACGTTTCTCTCCCAAAACAATCAATCAAATGCTTAGTGCATGAGAACTAAGAATTTGATTAATTCAGAATTGTGCGAAAAAGCATTATATAATTTTGTGAAAATATTATTCTAATGTTGTGCTTGTTCGCCTTCGCACATCTGTTAATAAAAAAATTGTTCGACTTAACGCATTTTATATGATTTGGTCTCTGAAATAAGAAGAATGGCTATACGTACAACAATGATCCAATAATTGAGCAAAAAATTCTTTTTATATTTTACACTAATCAATTTAACTGAAAATGCTTTTGGTGTGGAGGCACTGAGGTTCTTTTTAGTAAATGATTTCTCTGTATTGTAGTATATTATTCTAAATATTATAATATCATTAAACATTTGTTGGAGAGATTGTTGTTTATGGTTGATGAGGTCATCTTTGCCATCAGTATTCATCAACTTGCAAATTAAAAATAGATATATTAAAAGCATAACCTTAATTTGGAAGACATGTCACATGATCTCACACACAAAAAAATCTTATTCCCACAACCACCAAGTTGTATGGGTCGGCAACTTTTTGTTTTTTTTTTTTATTTTAAGATGTGAACTTGTTTGCTATACGCTTCATTACATGAGTTTAGATTACTGAAACTCAAGAGACATTTGTGGGCATCAACATTTGTTTATTGTTTGCCTATCATTTTACGTACTATATGCAGATCAACACCCTAACTATTACAGTTATACATAATTAATGAGCACTTGCATGATTTAGAGGTTCATAGTAATTTAAAATGAGAAACTATTATGATGAATTTTGTGTGTTTAGAATATATGAAACCGCGTGTAGATCATTCAATTCTTATACACAGCAAAACAAAACAAAAAGAATGGAGTGTTGTAATTCATGCATTCATAACATGGAACTCTAGATAAAGGCTAAGCACAACAAAGAGAGATAAAAAAAGGGTTTCATGGAGGAGGCTAGGTTGCAACTACAGACTCCAAAAGAAAGTTCCCTATCTATTAATTGATGTCTTGTAAAAAAATTGATTATCATGTATGAATGTTGTGTTATCTTATTAGATATTTATGGTTATTGTGTGTATATAAAAAAAGAAAGACTACAATTTCAAACCAAACCATTCCAAGCTCTTGGTAAAATAGACATCAGTATCTATCACTGATGCAGCATAGGTCAATCCTGATCCTTGAAATGTGGAACTTGGACGTTTGACCTTAGTTTCCTAATCATACTACAATACCTAGCTACTGGTATAATTGAAGTATATATAGCATTATATTCCAATCACTCAAACTTCGAAGAAGAAAAAAATTCAATAATTGTTTTTGGAGATGCCAGAGTCGCTGTCAAAACGCCCCTCTATTATTGAAAAGTTTGTCTCCCATTCCAGTTCTTTTTAATTTCGACTTATAGTCGAATATTAAAAATGTATTATACAATTCCACAATTAACGTACCTTTTTCTAACTAGACATGATTATATTTTGAAGGAAAGAGATGGAAAACTGATTTAAACTTCATGAACAACTTAATGCATAAACTCTAGCATCTATTTAATAGACGAGCCAAGGCACACAGTAATGAAATTATCTTTCTTTATTTTATAAAGAGGAATATTTCCTTGAAGCCTGGAAGCTCGGAGACCTTACAAATAATGGTAGAATCTTCTTTACTCAGTAATATACTTTATTCTATAGAATATTGACATAAACAATGAGATTAACTTTCAGATCAATAACGCATCCATATGATCACCATAAAACCGAATAATCACCAAAAGTGATTGTTCTTGATGAAGAAGGTACTCGGAAGTCCATACTCGAATCTAATAACCACTATACTCAGATGAACTACTTAACCACGAATTAATCAATCTTATCATGGATGTAGGAAACTATATTCAATTGCATGTTAACCACAATACATTTCTAGTAGCATTTCCATAAACATCTTTCATTAATTTTACCAAAAATATATATAAGTTTAAGATCTCTGATCAACATGATATTATAGAATTATAAATAAACTTTAATCATGATACAACTCGATCATATTTTATTAGTCCTAATTAATTAATCCGATTCATAAGTAAGGTTTGATTGATTAAGGTATACTGTAGTAAGTGAGAGAGAAAACCAAGAAGCAAGTTATATAAACTTACTTATCACACATCTTTAATTATTACTCATAATTCATTTTCTACATCCGTATATATAACTTAGATCATCGGAGGATAATCAGAAAAGAGAAACCCTAAAATTCAAGAAGTAGATGTTTGACACAAAATAACAAGAAGTTAATAACAATCATACCCAAATAAGAAGAGCTCCAACTTGGACAAGCTTAGGAACAAGGTGACCACTTAGATGGAGAGCGACGAGGGACTCAAAACCACCGATGCACTCACGGCCAATGAAAACTGCCGGAGACGGAACAACGTTAGAACCTCCGCCGGAATATTCTTCTTCAAGAGCCATAGGGAGAGAGGAAACCTCATGATCATCGAGCTCGATGACGGTGGGGACGACTCCTATTGTAGTAAGGAGTCTTTTCATGACGTGTGACATGCAACAAGAAGATTTGCTGAAGATGATCACTGGATGCTCCGATATAAGCCGTCGGATCTTTGCCTCCGATGATTCTTCTTCGTCTATGGAGAGAGAAGTAGGTGAGGTTTGAGAAGGAGGAGTTAGGTCTAAGCGTACGACGTCGTCAGAGAAACGTTCTAAGCTTAGTTCTTGCATCATAGGCGTTAGAGAGAGAGAGAGAGAGAGAGAGAGAGAAAACTTAGAGAGCATTCTATGAGGAAGAAGTGATTTTGTTTTTATATATAGAGAAAGAATCAAAGGTGTTCCAATAAAAAAAAAAGTATTCCAAAAAATTATAGAAAGTATCAAAAGAGGTTCAACCAACAAAAATGAATCATTAGTGATGAAATAATAATTAAAAAAATCAGGGGAAGCAAACTAGCCAATAGTATAAGAGAGGAGAAGAATAGTGGTGTATGTGGTTGCTTGCATCACATAGTACTGTCTCTTTAGTGTGTTTCTTTTGTTTTAGTTTTTTTTTACTTTCTTTCTCTCATTGGACTATTTGTTTTATGCATTTTTGAAATTATATATTTTGTGAGTTAAATTCATGGGAGTTCCAAAAGTCACGCGCTAGATTTTTAGATTTTGTTGACCAAAAAAAGATTTTTAGATTTTATTGCCGATGTTGACCTTTTCAATGAGAAATGTTGAATGCATTGAGCTGAACATTTTATCAATGAAATTTGATTTGATTCGTTATTCGTTTCGATTCGATCCAAAAATTCTGAATATCCGTAAGCTTTCGAATCAAAGCAAATACTAAAAACCAATATCCATTATAATCGAAGCAAATCACAAATATTAAAATTTTGAAAAGCGGATATCTGATCCGATCCGGTAATATATAAATATATATATATTTTTATTATATTTAAATTTTTAAATGTATAAAATTATATAATTATTATTCTAACATATGGCTTGACCAATTATATTCACACTATTATTTATATAAAAATATTAAATATAAGAGAAGAAAGATTTTTTTTTGATAATTATAACATTTTTCTTAAGTTTTATGTTATTATAATTGTTAACTAAATTTAAAAAATTTACAAAATATGTAAATTCACTACCTATTTTAATTTTTATCTTATATATAATTAAAAAAATATATTTTACAAAACAAATTTATATCGAACTTTTAAGATTATTTGTAATTTGTAATAATAAAAACATATAAGATATTCGTAAGTATTCGTAAATATCCGCAAATATTTATTTATTTTCTGGATATTTTTTTTTCCGAATATCCGTATTTCTCCGAAGCAAAGCAAATTGAAAAATTAGATATCCGTAATATTCAAAGCAAATCACAAATACCTTCAAAAATCCGAATATCCGATTCGTGCCCCGGCCTAAGTATTATAATAGGCAAGTGGCTTGCTTCTGAAACACTGTATAAACTATAACGTCCACTAATCCATTTTGATCCATAAATCACGTTTTGTGATTTTTTCCCTTATATCTAATTAATCAATTGTATGATAGTATTAAAAATTGCGGGAAGCTTACGCCTCCTCCACAAATGTTATCCTCACGCGTGTCCATTTTCACTGCACAAATATTTTGTAGTATTTTTTTCTTATTCCCCAGCATCTCCAACATTAATATTTTAAAACGAAAATGATCGTTTTTTTCATTATAGATCAGACCAGGCCAGGCGGAGATGATGGAGATGCTTTTCAGAAAATCGACTCGTCTGTTCACCACTTAATCTAAGTTAAATGGGCGGTGGACAAAAAAAATATTGCCAGTTAGTTGCAAACAAATCGGATATATAATTGAGATTTGAGCGGTTGACAGAAAAAATAAAAAGAGGTTTGAACTAACAGACGGTAAAATCATTATTTAAGAGGACTTAAACTACATGAAACCGATATTAAAGGACTATTCTTAATAATATAAAGTATATAAACCATGTAAATAGTCTATTTTTATGACGAAATTGTCCCGAGATACCTGTCCTCTGATTGGTCCATGTTTATTGTTTGTCCATGTGTTGATCTGTGTTCACTGTTCTCATCCTTTGACTAACTCCACGTTTATGTTTGTATCCTCAATCTGTTCCGTATTTATGGAACTTTCACATATGTGTACAGTATTTATTTCTTTTACCATGAATTGTTTATTAATTATCGTTTTCTCCTCTGATAGGGGAATATTTAGGTTTTACTTCTATGGTTCATTCTTATTCAGGGCTTTACCCTATAATTTCTCCATTTTTATGTATTGGCTCTTAATAACTTCTAGTTTGTATACAAATACAACACATACCCAGCTTTATACAAAACGATGAACAACGAGAGAGTCCAATTTCTCTGTGAATCACTCAAGAAGAACCGAAGACACATAAATACATCAGGGTTT
>JABAYD010021406.1:12376-23791 GCA_014822095.1 Diplotaxis tenuifolia
TTAGTATTTTGACTATCCATGGTTTTTGTCGATAGAAGATACTGAACATAATTTAAAAAAAAAACAATTATCTTTAAACAATATATATTTAATAATGAAATCACCTTTCGAGTAAGCTTTGAATATATTTATAAGAAAATGAATAACTGTTAGTAAATAAATTATGAAAATTGGCAGATTAGTATTGATAAATAAATCATGGAATCGATTTGCTAAAACATGAAAAGATAAAATGATAGTATACAAAATATTTGTTTCGATACAATTTTTTCAACTTTATTTACAATTTTAAGTTCCAAAATTTTAATTTATTTTAAATTTTTCTAAAAGGTTTTTAAATTTTTAATAAATCATAATTTTATATTTAATTTATATTTTATATTTTCAAATTCTGCACGTGAACAATTTTTGTAACGCCTTCTATACTCCAACTTCACCAACCCATAATTTGATTAGGCTACTGAACAACTGCCACTATTTGATCTCAATTATTCTATTGAATTATATGTTTTCCTTTGCAAATCAAGTACAGTTGCAAAGTATTCGTTGTATAATGCAATGGTCCAAAAGTTATGCTATTTGGTATTTTGAGTTTTAGATCTAGCTATTAGAATCACATGTCTTGGTTCATAATTTTATATGAATCATATTGTGTATGAGTTGGCCAAAATGATATTGCCTACGAAAATATTGTTTAATCTGTTGTTGTAATTGCATTCAACTTTATACACCACTGACCACACCACGATATGCTTCTACAAAATATCTTATGGTTGATATCACTATAATTATTCCACTAGCTAGTGCTTAAAAGCTAATCATAAAAAAGTAGGGGTAATCACTATTTCATGTAGAGAATATAATCTTTGTGTTCATCATTGTCTTTGTATCTATTGGACACTTGGTTTTGGAGTTAAAATTTTTATTTAATTAATAGTTAAATTAGTTATTTATCCTTTTTTTCAACGGTCATATGTTTCCATCTTGTTCTTGCCAGATTTTCTCATTTGTATTTTGATCAAGATTTTCCATGAAGCTTTTTTTTTGTCAACACATATACCTGAAGTTTTAATTCAAGTACGCATCATTAACTGTGGCTTAATTAAAGAATAAAATCACAGTAATTTAAATTGGAATATTGAACCAAGGGTAGATAAGTCATTTATTAACGAGCAAACTGATTATTGGAGGCTCTAGCGCCCGCTAACAAACCGTCAATATTCTTTGCTTGTTCTCGACCAGGTGCATGGCTCTCCTTATGCCATGTCATCAACGACCTTGGACTCTCTGTGGTCCTACAGGATGGTGGAGCTAAATTGACGTTTATTTATAATAATTCATAGGAAACATACAATACAACAAAGCTTCAATTGTTTTGTTATATTTTATTCTTCATGAGATTTGGACTTTGCCAGTCCACAATGGCATATTCGTCACACACTGGAACTCACCAGCATAAGTCCATAATAAAAGATTATATTAACATGGAAAAAATGTACGCATATGCATATAACAATGATCTCATATTAATTAGACCACTTTTGATACGTATCTTAGAAAATTATTTATTTATCTTTGGAATATTGGATGTATTGGACTAGAATATGAATATGTTGTATCAAAATATCATCTGCAGTTAGTATTTATAATAGCACTCAGTGATCTGACCATGTTGTTATGTACCAATTTTTTTGTAAATTTAACTAAGATCTAAATCTAAGTAGGAATTTCAAACATCTTGAAATGATATTTTCTCGAGATTTAATAATTTGTGGTTAGAGTACAAATAAATTTATCAAACATCTTATATATTAAAACAGAAGCTACAATGTTGATTCATGTCTGATTTCTTTAAAAATAGACCATTTCTTAGAAAGATTATCAATATTATCCAATGTTACGTAATATAATGATAATATGTTTGAATATCTTTATTTTCTATTAAAATACAAATGAAATAAATCCAACTATTTTTTTTAGAATCTTTTTAAATTGTCTTGCTGTAAACTATTAAATTTAAATTCTAATTATCATAAACAAAATTATTTTATTTATAAATAAAAAATTGAAATTATCTAAAATATTTCTAATTATATTTTAATGAGAATAATAATATAAACTGATGCAATTTCGAAAATAATGATTTAAATTTTTAAATATATTTTGTTAGAAACAAGTATTTAAATTATATTTCAAATATACAAAAATAAATATTATATATATATATATCTATATATATAATCTGTTAAAAATAAGTCATGACTCTTTTAATGTGTGATATTTTAAAATAGACCATTTACTAAAATATATTACATTAAATTATTTAACCATTAATATTTTTATTAGGCTTATTAGAATTTTTTATCGTGCTAACAATAATTGGATTTATAGATAGTATAATAAAATACATGTTTAGATTAAATAGATATAATTAATTATTTATGTATTTTTATGTTAACTTTTAAAATTATATAGTTTAGTTTCTGAAAAAAAATTATCATATTCTAACAATGATTAAACCAATGAAAACAATGTTTAAATTATATAATTTATTTTTGAAAATAACAAAAACTAAACGTTTAATTATTTTTTCCATAATATGAGATTAAAAGTTTAATTTTGTTAAACTTTCTAAATTACAAAATTTTCAGAGATGACAATAAAACAATATTTTACGAATCTTTAGATATATTTACGAGTTCGATAATAAAACAATAATCCAAAAAATAAATAAATAAATATATATATATAGAAGAAGATACAAATACATGTGAAAGTTGAAATAATATATTCAATAAAAAACTAATATATGGTAAAATTGCTATATTTTAAAATTTGATATACGCATCTCATATATATTATAATATATATACTAATTTATAAACGAAAACAAAATGTTTATATAAAAATAAATGAAAACAAACACCCACACGGTTGTGCGGGTCGAAATCTGGTAAAACATTATATGGAAGTAAATCATTTTATTATAAGGGTTTGAATGGTAACCAAGGAACGGGAACGAATAGTCAATTCCTTATCATTCCTTAAAAAACCTTTTTTGTAGAGAAATAATGAACAAAACTATTCCTTGTTGAATTTGGAGAGGAACAATTATTCTTTTTCATTCCTGCTATTTTATTACTGTCTGTTCTTTTTCTATTCGTTCTTTTTGTTCTTATAAAAGTCACCAGTCGGAGCCTAAGTACTGCACACTATCTATCATATATGCATGCAAAACTTCCCCCGCTGCAATATTCACAAACCATATGTTCTTTTTTGGCTAAAATATCTTTTATTCGTGTACATGTATAATTTGAGGGAAATGGGTTCTGGAGATTTCAGGGAAATTATTTTAGTGAATATTCTCTTAATTATTGTCCTCCAATTTCTGATTATATAAATGCAGATGATTGGCAAAAAAAAAAAATAGACGATGAAACTGAATGGAGCTAACTTAAGGTAGTAGTTGTCTTAAGTAGACTTAAGATGGCTTATTGAGAAGAAAATTAGGGATACGATACGACCATTAAGCTTTCTAAGAGACGTGATGCAATTAATTGCCATGAAATCACATGTCGAATTACGTGAGACGTACAATAACTTAGAACTAAAAAATATGTTTGTGAACTTTTAAATTTTGATTATGTGCTATGTGGTTGTGATGTGTTCCATCGGCGATCAGATAGGTGGAGAAGGTGAAACATACATAAAGCTCGAATGAATTTGGTATATTTTATTTTATTGCGTAGGACAAGTTAGGCAAGATTATTTTTCGTGAAATTTCGACACGAAGACAAAGACTAATTGTACATGTTTCCAGTTAACTGGGGAATAATCAATTATTCATATTCAGTATTTTTAATGAGGATTCGTACATATTTAAAACTATATTTTTCTTCAATGCTATCTTTTTTTTTTCGTTATTGCTATTTTAGCTTAACTGGTCATGCATGTTTCGTATCACTTAATCCTAACCGATCGATACAAGTCTCGCTAATTTTAAGTATAAGTGACAAGTCTAGCTTTTTTATTATGTAAATCTGTAATCGAATTTTCAACAGTGGTGATATAGTCTTATTTTATAACTATGGTGTAATCTCAAATGATTTGACCAAAAACTAATCGGTTTATAACCGGTGACGGAGCTTGATGTAGATTTTATAACGGTCAAAATTATTTTATTAAAGGAAAAAAAGTCATGCATGAGTCTTGAATTCAAGACATGGGGTCAAAGGAAGAGATTTTGACCATCTTACAATAAGAATGTCACTTAAACTAAGCCTAAACCTACTTTTTAAAAGATTTCATATGGGTCAACTGACCCCCCTCAACCCAACGTGGCTCGGCCACTGTTTATAACTATGGTTGTAATCTCAAATGATTTGACCTAAAAACTAATCTCTATAATGTATACAACTTCTACAATTTTTTTACCACTTAAAATGTTTTGGATGGCCGTATTCGAACCCAGATGGTATATTCACAGGCTCACGGCTGTGACTGTGAGTCTGTTACAACAAAGACTAGAGGCTCCGGTTAACAGGGGTGATATAGTTCAACAACCAAGCAGAGTAATGAGTAATGAACATATACCAATAGGAAGGTTAGAGTCCTAATAATTAAGAAAATAATAAATATATTAATGAAAAGTTTGGAGCACGATTAATTAAGAATTGGAATTTTATATTAAGCCAAGTGAGTTGAAACAAGTTTTGAATGAATTTATTCTTTCTATTTAAAACATTTTATGGAGTCCTTTTCTTTATATTTACAAATATGTTGTTTTATTTTTTTTTACCATATTATGGAAATTAAAATCTTTCAGTGAGTTAAATATGTACTCCAAACAAACAACATTGTAGGGTGCTCAAATTAAAAGTTCACAAGTTTTTCCTAGAAATTTAGTTTTTATTTGTTTTATTCCGGTTTTGATTTTTGGATTATTTTTAGTTTGATAATAGTATAGCCTCTGTTCTAAAAATTGACAAATGTATAAATAAAATACGTACCAAAAAAATATTCATAAAAAGAAAATGACAAGCTCATCATCATCCTCGAGTGGAAGACGACATGATTTTGACCCAGATGAAAACGACACAATGAAATAATTAAAAAATATTCGAAATTAACAAGGAGCCACCAATTATAGATCTTAGTGATAAAATATTACTATATTTTATAATAATATTCTAGCTCGTCGGTTTGCCATGTGTTTATATATAAAAGTATAATAATATAACTAAAATTAGTATTTTAAGAAATATAAAAGCCTAAAAGAAAATTTAAAAGCTTTTCTAACACATTTTGAATTATTTCAGATTTCGGTGCTAAATGCTGAAATAAGAAACATAATTAAAGCTAGGGCTGTATTGGAAGGTGGGTCGGGTGGTGACTACCGTGACTTGCAGTACTGAGGGACATCAAAGCATGTATACGAATTATTTGTTTATTTTTTGAAAGAAAGGCATATATACAAATTATTCCCATATAATGGATATATAGTAATTTTGTTTCGACAAACCTCAAAATAACAAAATACTTGAAAAACTAATGGCATAACAAGGCCATTAACTCTCAGTGACCAAGCCGCAAAGTGAACAGAAGCCTTGGAAATTAGTGATCACAATCAGTGATATAAATCCCGAAATTGAAACAACCAAGTGCACAGTTTGAATCTTTAAAATTGCTACACACCGATAGGCCATTAAACACCCTTTTGATAAGCCTTTGATTAGAACTTCAACATTTCACTCACTGCAACAAAACCACTAGAGGTATATAATGAAAATAAAATTGCAAGAAGGTATTAGACATGAAGTAAACTAGGTGAGGCAATATAAAACATATATACCTATATCATTTATTAGTGGTGATGTTCAGAACTTTAATAATAGCGAGTTGTAGTCGCTGGATATATATATTTGTATACACATGTTATAATGGAATCATAATAAACTAATAACGCAAGAGCATGTCAATAAATTCAAATATCATTTTCGCCAAAGTATACGCAAAACTCAAAGCAACAAAAAAACACATCTGATCATTTCGTGAGACTAAGCAGCATAGATTTGCATCTCCTGAGTAGCCTTTAAGTCAAATACTCAAATACGTTTTTTTGAACTAAAATACTGAAATATGTTGCCCACAATTTAGGTATTTAGATTTCAAATCTGTACTAAATTAAAATGAACAGCTAGTTCATATAAAAGGAAAAGCGCTTAACTAATTATTATATATATACATTGTATATACATATGCACATAATGTGTTATACCTCCAGTGATTTTCTGGTTCTCATACACAATAATGCAATATCAAAATTTTGTTATTTTTGTAGGAGTCACCAACTTCATTGTTTCTCTGAAAAAACATATTTGAAATCGATGTATCAAATTATGAAAGCTACAATGTCATGGAGATGATGCGTTTCACGATGCTGTGGTCCATACATGCTCCACCACCAATTAATAAGCCAATTGCGTTTAAAATTATCGCTCTATTTTTTTGGTATAATGTTTAAAATAGTTACAACTAAACTCTATTAAGTTTTTTTTTTTTGTTTTTTTGGGTCGTAATTGTATAGATTATAACGACTATAAAAACGAGTAACGTCAAATACAAGAGTATAGAATATGAATAGTATCGTTATCATGGCAGTTTGGTCTTTGCTTTCTAGTTTCGACGCGAAATGATAATAATATAAGTGGAGGGTTCCTAAGATTCTAATAGGCTGACTATTGTTGCATTACAAGCTTTCGCAGCCAAGTATTTGATCCCCTCTTATAATCATCTTACTAGATTTTGATCGGGCACATTGGTGTAGATATTGTTTTATATATTGTAGAACTCTTTTTTTTTTAAAATAAAATAATATTATTTTAGTGAATTATCCACATATTAGCATCTATCATATTATTTTAGTAAATTTTATTGATATAGAATATGTTTTGGATATTATGATATTAATTTTTTTGGTAATTAAATTAAAATTTCAAAATATAAAATAACTTTAATTTATACAGCATAGTTTGTTTTTCGTGTTATATTTCAAGAAACTATTCTTTATTATCTATGATTCTATTTTTTTGAAAATTTTGAAATATTATCATTGAAGCTTGAATATTTATTTTCAAAAATGTATATTTTGTCAAAAAATTTGGAAAATAACACAACTATTTTTGAGTTGGAAGATTATATTATTTTTGATATTATTTACTACATAAATACATTATTTTATAAAACATATTTTAATTTTTGGTAAGAGTTTTTATATAGTTCTCAATATATTTTCTATAATTGATAGAAATATAAAATTTATAATTAAAATTTGACTTGTCATTAATATTTTAAATTAATTATTAGAATTTAATAGTTTTACAGTAACATATTATTAAATAGTATATGAAATAAAGGTTAGTTATAAACTATTATATTTTTTTTCTTAAAAACAAATAGTGATGAGAGTTTCAAATAAATAAAAAGAAAATATGTAGTTGTAGATATAAAAATTTAAGATATGTTACTTTTTAGATAGTTAACGAATTTAATACATGTTAATGATGAGTGATTATTTATTTAAGTGAAAATATTTTAAAATGGAAATAAATAAATTTAATTTTAATATAGTTTTGTTATATTTAATTCATATAGACCCTATATGTTAATATAATACATAATTTTTAATATTATATTTTTAATTACGAAACTAATTATTTCTTAATTTTTTAAAAATATTTAAAGAGTTAATAGGATTTTGTTAGATTCTTTGTCAACGGAATTTGTTACTATTAAACATTAAATTCAAATTTATAGTTGGTTTATTATTAATGTCAATAATCAAATATTTCATATTAACTAAATCTTTAGGTGGTCTCTATCAATATATAAAAATATAATGCTAAATCAATAGACTAGAAATTAATATATTTTTGAGAGTTTTAAAATAAATAAAAAGATAATATGTAGTTGTAGATATAAATGTTAACCTATGTTAATAAAATTATTTTTGTATAAAAATATTATATAGTTTACGAATTTTAACACATTTTCAAAATGAGAGATATTTATGTGAATGAAACTATTTAAAAAGGTCAATTTACCTATTTTTATATTTTTCATATTTAATTCATATATAATTTCTCTTTTAATATAATACAAAATATAATTATAAACTTTGTAAAAGATAGGATATATTTGTTCTTATAATAAATATTTAATAAACAATTAATTTATAATAATATTATATTATAATTACGAAATTAATTAATGTGTGATTTTATAAAAAAAATATTTATAAAATTAGTAAGATTTTGTTGGATTCTTTATCAACAGATTTTGTTCTAAGTAAAATATAAAATTCAAAGTTGTAGTTGGTTTATTATTAATGTAAATAATCAAATATATCATATTAATTAATTTTTTAGATGGTCCTTGTATGATTTATTAATGGTAGATAAAAATAGAACTCTGTTATAATAGATTAGATACGTAATATTAAATATTTTCTGCTGTATTAAATTTGTTATACGTTCTTTTGTGAGAGTTTGAAAACACCGTGTCAAAACTTGATCATATACAATCAAAATCGGTCCAAAGTTTTTATAGACTACAAGCAAAGACAAAAGAAATTAGCTAATTATATATATATATATATATATATATCTATAATAAATCTTCTTTTATAACCAAATAACAAAATTAAAATTCTCACTTGTCTCTTTAACTGAATTAAGCCGAAAACAGAGACTCCAGTTTATCCTAAATTTTAGAACGCCCTTTATCAAAAGAAAAAATGGACAAAACTGTGAATATTGAAAACGGGAGAGAGGAAACTGGAAAAACATGAGGTTGGCCTCAATCTTTTTTTTTTTGTCAACGGTTGGCCTCAATCCAGGCTCTGCAGACAAATAGTGTATAGCGTTTTGGAATTAAAAAAATGAAAATGATCATGTCATCACCTTAATCAAAAAGTTAGTTGTAAGAATTTGACAGAGGGTATGTATGGCTTTTGATATCATTTAGTAGCATTATAAATATCAAAGAGAGTATAATTAAATTATTCTTAAAACAACAGTATACTTTTATTATTTTGAGAAATAGTTTAAGAATCATGACATAATTGAATTTTCTAGGAAAATAATCATAAAATATATTTTAAATAACTTTAACTTATTCATCTATAATTCCATAAAAATAGACCTGTAAAAACAATTTACAAAAGACATATCCGTAAAATAAAATTGGTTAAACTATACTAAATTAAATAATAAAATCTAACAGGTATTCCATCATCGTAAAAGATCATATTTAAGTTTAATTATTAAGTATTTTTTAGAAAGGAATATACAGGGAAAAAAAGAAAAAAAAATCCATAAAATGAATATTGAGCAAAATAAACTACAGAGAAGAAACACAGTGGATCATGTTGCATGGATAAAATGAATAAAATTTACTAAATGCAAATGTAATGTTTCCCAGGAATAAATTTTTATTTGATAAATGTGTGCTATTTTATAGTTTTTTTTTTAAAATGTGCTATTAGTTATATGTCTCCAGTAACACTATTTTACTGTTTTGTTATTATTTTCACTTTTGATAAAGGTTTTTGTTTTGTAATTTCGAATAAATATTTTGGGTTTTATGCAAATTTTACTAATTAATGGTAATATATCATAGAAAATTATCGGATATAAACTATTCATGCATTTGTCATTGAACGGTTAACTATTTGAATATGTCTGGAAAAATAAATCTCTCCTAAAAACAGAATACGTAGTCAGTGACATTCAAAATGGTAGGAGCTTTTACACTACAATAAAGATTACCAACAAACATAAAATGTTTTCAAGCTTAAATTTGGACTATACTCATTACTTATAAACTAGTCTTGGATTGACACGAGTCATCCTATAGGAACTTGTAATTTATGAACATCTTCTTGGACCAATGAAGAGCAAACAAGAGCTGCAAAAAAATTATTGGTTTTATTCTATTTTGATTGAAAACGGAGAAAAAACGACATTTATTTTGAGACAAGAAAATGACATTTACTTAAACCGGAAAATTACATTGGCTAATTTCTTATAGATTAAGATAGTGTAGATTCTGTAGACTTCAGGCGCTAAGTAAACACCCAGTAGCCAATTATAAAACATTGATCAAAGAACACGTGTAGATTATCAATTTGCATTATACGACTTGTTGAAATGAGACTAGTTTCAGAATTCTGTTTGGTTACACAACCGCACAAATCAAAATCTTGAGGTCCACCTTGTGGTCGGACACATGCGAGCCTAAGGAAGAGAGAGCATCAATGGACCACACAATGGCTTCAGCTACAATGTCCTTACACCCACATATTAATATTAAACATTGTATAGTATTAGTAGATATTAGCTATTAACTTTTTTGTACCAAAGAAAGCTATTAACTTATTATAATTGGAAACTAGGTGACTGGCCCGCACCCTTTGCGGACATAAAAATATTGTGTGATATCGGTTGTGTTAGATTTTGATAGAAATGTTTTAATATTGATCTCCATGTATTGCAGGAGCAAAAAAATTGATATTGACATACCGTGCATCTTCAACGTAGAAGAAAGTGGGATAAGTGAGAGTTTCAATACTGACATACAGTACATCTTCAACGTGGAAGAAAATGAAACAAGTGAGAGTTTCAGTTTCTTGTTTGTTCACACCGTGGTATAAATAACATGCAGTTAACAATCTATAACCAAATTAGATTTGTAATTCTATGAACACCAAAAAAGAAAAGAAAAGACAATTTGTTAAGGTACATAAAATAAAATAATGAATAACACCGAAAACCAATAAAACAGTTTCATCATAAGTAATTTTTAAAATATTAAAAAACATTTCAAGCTAAAATATTAAAAGAGAAATCTAAAATATAGTAAAATTTTGAAAAACGGTAAAGCAATATTGTCTGAAAATAAAAACAAAGAGTTGACAATGTTTCATTGCGCTGTTTTGTCGCCCTTGAAATATAAAGAGAAACATCAAAAATACTGCCTTAGGTGTATCTATCAAACATAATCAATCATAATCACGTGTATTACATGTTTAGTAGGCAAATTTGCAAATTCCTCAATCGGTTCACGATCATCATTAACCCAACGAACAAGATACTGATAGCTCTTCCCTCTGGTGTTAGCAGAATCAACTGAAATTTCAGAAAATATTCTCTTGCCAAAGAGGTTGGTAACTGCTTATGGTAAGAAGTCGGGATCTTCATTCTACCATAAATTAAAAATATATTAATCAAAAGAATGTTATTTAGTGAATCAGTGGCAGATTTTAATTTCGAAAAGTACCTCATCTTAAAGTTTATCGGTTGACCGACGCACAATCATCTTAGCGTTGGTATGAAACAACAGAAAGTTTGCCTCACC
>JABAYD010021409.1:298-20339 GCA_014822095.1 Diplotaxis tenuifolia
TTGTTATATAGCTTTCAGTTCTGAGTTCTGAATTATTTGGTCTCTTTTTTTGTTTACCATTGTTTTTGCAGCTTTAAGTTTTCTGTATGTTGTTCTGTTTATACAGGACAGAAGTTGGATTTGCTAGAAGAAGACGCAAGGTGGTGATCCTACTGGAACTGGAAGAGGTGGTCAGTCCATTTATGGGTACATTCTCTTAATTTCTTTGATCAATGTTAGCTTTCTCACTGGTTATATTTAGTGCAAAGAGATTTAGTTTTATTTTTGTTTTATGTGCACTTAAGACTAAGAGGTTTTTTAATTGGGAAAACGTTGTTGAGAACATGATATATGTAGTTGACTAACTAGCACAAGGTTCTAGATATCTCATGTTAGTTGACACTGCTCAGTTTGTTGTGTTTATTGTAAAATCATGTCTTACATTTTAGCTATATAATAATTGTCAAGAAGTGGTAAAGTGTCTGAGCTATATAGCGTCATTAGTTCAAGCATACTGTGTAGAGTCAAGCATCTTTGATTGATGAATGTGTTGTGTGTTTGATGGTTTTTTTTGCAGGCTCTCTCATCTTAAGCTCACACTCTCATCTCTGAAGTTCTTTGTCTCGTCTCTTGTCTCTTACTCTCTCAATCTTTTGAAGCTCTGAAGCTCTCAATCTCATCTCTTGTCTCTCACTCTCTCACTTTCATGTTTTCATTATCTTGGTTTGTTACCGATGGTGAGGTTATATTAGATGTATAAGACGTTTCTTGACCAACACGTTCTTAACGTTTTATTGGTTACACGTTTAATTTCAATATACATTGATGTTGGGTTGTCGGGTTGACCCATGATCCATTAACAGTCAACCCATTTGGGTTATGGGTTGGTTTGATCCATTTGACCCATTTTGACATCCCTACCCGCACGGATCAAAATCTAGCGAACATTCTTAAATCAAAATCAGTAAATACAACGGATAATTCTTAAAAGCAATAGTATATTATTCACTACTGGGCCTTGGTGGCCCGTTTAGCATCGGTCTTAGCTCGGAGTAGGACCCACCATTTCGTTGTCGGCCCACGATGGGCACCGCTTTATGATATAAATTTCATGTTTTGTGATATTTTTAAGAATGATAATATTGTAAACGGTAAATTGAGAATTTAAAAATATTTAATTTTATTCTTGTAAATTTAATATATTCAAATATTTTGGTTAAATTTGATAGATCTATACTATTATTTGCGAAGTGATTTTTCGCAACAGAGCTCCCACGTTAAAAGTTAAAGTGGTTAATATATGTTTTACCAATAATGAATAAAATATATATTACATAAAAAATAAAAATGAATTTAAATTATTTTAATTAGATAAATAATTAAAATTACTAATAATCATAAGAATTATCCAAAATCGAAATAATATGTTCTTAAATAAGATAATTCCGATATATATTGTGTTGTTATCTGAAAATATATTTTAATAAAAAAGTTAAAAACTAAAACAATAGAAAATACATAACTAAATATTAATCAAGTAAACTTCTTAATTTTATATAACTCAAAAGAAAATAATATTTGATTTTAAAATTTATTTTTAATAGTGAACATAATTTATAAAGAAATATATGTAAAAAGGTTTAAATGTAAAATATAAATATTATTGGTTTCAAAAAACAAAACACAAATAATACTTTATCATTATAATCTCTCAATTAGTAAAAGATGTATTAATAAAATAATTTATAAAAAATTTAAGTTCGTAAGTGCAGGCAAAACACCTAGTTTTGAATAAAAATCGAAACATCAAAAAATCAAAAGAATAATATAAAAAGAGATACCGATATTTACAAATATAAAATATTTAGAACTAAATCGTTTAGTCGGATATCTACATGTATCCAAAAAACCACTTGGTGCCTGACTCAGACTCGGTAAACGAAACATTCATGTTTAGTTGTAGGCATGAACATATAAATCGAGAATTAAAGTTGAAATCGAACCGAACTGATGAAAGAATGTTAAACTAATCCATTGTTAATAAATATCTAAACGGTTTCTATATTTCTAAAATTGAAAAACCAAAACAAAAATCAAATGGGTTTTGAATATTTAAAATATAATCTGTTTACCTATCAATATTAATAATGTTTGGTTTAAATTACGAGATATTCAAAAAGTTCTACTTATAAACCAAACTACCCGAAAAAATTGTATTAAATATTTTTATATAAAATATTTAAAATTAGATAATCATATTGTGGTGATCTAGTAGTTTCCATTAAATAATGAGTCACCAGAGATCAAATCTCTGTTAGTACGAAATTGTTAGCTCGTCGTGGAGCTAGGTGGAGTGGGTCTCTACCTTTTCTTTTTTTTTTTTGGCATCAACAAAAACACTGACTCATATTGATTCTGCAAACCAAACAGAGAGCTCTGTATCCATGTGAACAACGAAAGACGTTTGAGATCTTGCACTGCGTGCTAGTCCATGCACCCGAGAATTCATAGTTTTTGGTACATGGATGATTGTCGAGCTCGTGAAGTTTTCTTGAAGTGTCTTGATATCTTGAATGTAATTTGCAAGCGCTGACCACTCTTCTGGTTCCGAAACCATTTTCATCAATTGAGAACAATCTGTTACAAAAGTAACCTGATACTGACTCAAATTCCTCATACTCTCCATAGCCCATATTAGTGCCTCCACCTCGGAATGAAGAGGGGATAAACTGACGCGGACATTTCTGGCTCCCATTACCCACAAAATCTTCCAGTGTACTATACCATCCTTGTCCATCAAAAGCATTCTTTTCTTTCCAAGAACCATCTACAAAGCACCAGCTCCCAAGTATAACCGGTAAATGCGGGGTGTTCTCCTCCTGATGTATATGTGGGACAACTTTCACCTGTGCCTCCTTCCAGAGAATTGCTTCTGTCTCCGCCACCGAAAGAGTGTCCTTTGGTTCAACATCCAGATTACTAAAATTTTTACTATTTCGAGCTTTCCAACCATAAAATCCATGCGAAATGATGGTCCTCCATCTTTGGAATGACTCGCCAAAACAAATAATCCATATTCGTATAGAGAGAAGTTGTTGGGAAAATGCTCGGATTTAAAGGAATCCGTGACAGGGCCCAAACTTGACGCGCTGGAGGACATTCGAAGAAAACATGATTTACTGTTTCCTCAGTAGCACCACATCTATCACAACAAATATCCCTTTTTATCCCTCTTGCATGCAAGTTTTTCCGCACAACAATACATCCCGCAGCAACTGCCTTAGAAAATGTTTCATTTTCGGGGGACATTGAACTTTCCAGCAAAAAGCTTTTAAAACATCCACTGCTGGTCCCTGAAACTCCAACGGTCTTCCTTTATCCGGATACACTCGTTCAACTTGATAGCCTGATTTAACTGTGTATTTCCCGGTTTTGGTGAAATACCATCCAACCTTGTCCTCCATTTGAGTCCTACTAAGCGGTATACTCTCTATAATTTTCGCATACTGGGGATCCACAAGAGCCCTGATGGTCGTCATATTCCAGCTTTGTGTATTCGCATTGATGAGGGAGTCCACCGTAATGTCCATAGGATAAGAATTTTGTTTTTTATTTGCTGGTGTCGGGCGAGTGGTTGGGAGCTAGGGGTCATTCCATACAGAGATGGATGACCCTGATCCCACCTGTTTAATAAGTCCTTTGCTAACCAGAGATCTAGCTGAAACCATACTCCTCCACTTATAGGAGGGAGAGTATGATCTGATCGGTTCTAGAGGTGACGCATTCCTAAAGTACCGACCTTTGAACACATGAGAAACAAAGTATTTGGTTTCTCAATAAGGCGCCATAGTTGCTTACCTAGCATAGCCGTATTAAAGTCCTCGAGATCCTTAAAACCCAATCCCCCCTCTTCCTTATCCAGACAAACTTTATCCCAAGACTTCCAATGCATTCCTGTTGTACTTCCCCAGAACTCCACCAAAACTGTGCCACCGCACTTGTTAGTTTATTAGTAGTAACCTTAGGTAATCTATAGCATGACATCACATGATTCGGAAGGGCCGTAACAACTGATTTAATAACCACTTCTTTTCCTCCTTTTGTAAAAAAACGAAAAGTCCATCCAGTAACCCTTCTATTTAATCTCTCTTGGACAAACCCGAAAACCTGAATCTTCGATCCTGCTAAACTCTCAGGTAAACCCATATATGTTCCCATTCCTCCTACATTCTGAATTCCTAGAATATCGCGTAATTCATGTATATTTTCCTCTCCAATCTTATGCCCAAATTGAATAGAGGACTTCTGAAAATTAATAAGTTGACCTGAGACCTTCTCGTATTCTTTAAGAATGTTGAGAATAGCTTGACATTCCTCCGGTTGTGCCTTACAAAAGAAAAGACTATCATCCGCAAACAACAGATGAGAAATCGCTGGGCAAGCTCTGGCCACCTTCATCCTTGTTAACCATTTTTGCCGCTCCGCTTTTTTAATATTAGATATTAAGGCCTAAGTACACATGATAAAAAGATAGGGAGATAGAGGGTCCCCTTGTCTTAAACCCCTCTGAGGGCTAATAGCGCCCCTAGGTTGCCCATTTATCAGAACTCGATACTGGACTGACGATATGTATTCCATCATAAGCTTAGTCCAGTGGGGATCGAATCCCATTTTGCGAAGTAAAGCTTGAATAAAATCTCATTCAATCCTATCATATGCCTTACTCATATTCGTTCTAATTGCCATAAACTTTCCCTGACAAGATTTATTAGCTCTTAAGCCGTGAAACATCTCCTGAGCAATTAAAATATTATCCGAAATTAGCCTCCATGGTACAAATGTCGATTGAGTTTCCGAAATTAACTTGGGTAAACAGCTTTTTAGTCGTTGGCATAAAACCTTCGAAATAATCTTGTATCCGACATTACATAGACTTATGGGTCTAAATTCTGTCATCTTTGTAGGTCTTTCCGTCTTCGGAATCATGCAAATATGTGTCTCATTTATACGAACATCTAGCTCTCCTGATAACAGGAAACTATTTACCATCTCAACCAAATTTGTTTTAATAACATGCCATGAATGCTGAAAAAACAGACCTGTCATCCCGTCAGGCCTCGGTGCTTTCTCTGGATGCATCATAAATAAGACCTTTCGGATCTCTTCCTCTGTTTCCCTTCTTAATAACCAAACATTCATCTGAGGTGTAATATTTGCTAGATACTCCTCCAAAAAATTCTCAAAGTCAGATGAAGAAGTCGAGATAAAGAGATTTTCGAAATAGCCTACTACTACCTTTTCCACCCTATTTTCTTCCGTTACCCAGTTCCCCTCCTCATCATGTAACCCTACTACTCTATTTCGCACCCGTCGTTGTTTTGTTAAGGCATGGTAAAATTTGGTGTTGAGATCCCCCGACGAATACCACATGTTGCGACTCTTCTGATACCAATATTCCTTTTCATCCTTATATGCGTCATGTAACTTCCTGGTTACTTCCAAAATTTCTTCTTGAGTTCTGTTATCATCCATTTGCACTGCTTCTAATGCTTGTTGAAGTTCCTGGATTTTCTCCTTTCCATATGGAGGATTATTTTTCCTCCAACGTGCTATATCATGCCGACAATTACTAATCTTTGTGACTAGACCATTCCGATTACCATTATCATCCTCCTCCTTCCAACCAGCAACAATCGATTCCATGAGACCCTCCTGTCCAATCCATCGCTTGTCAAAACGAAACTGTCCTCTCCTCTTATATACTTTATCTTCTATATATGCAACTACTGGCCGATGATCAGATCCAACCATTCCCAAATACTCCGTGTGAGAACACTGGAATACTGTATGCCATTCTTCGTTTTCCAGAGCTCTATCCAACCTGCACCATACCATCACAGCTCCCTTCCCTCTTCCGCGTCTTCCCTGCCATGACATTTTATTACCACGAGCTGGGAATTCAATCAATCCACTATTTCGAATCATGTTATTAAAAGGAACAAAAGAAGCCAAATCCCGTAAAGCTCCTCCTTCCTTTTCATGATTCCCTGTAATCTCATTTAAATCACCAATAATAAACCAAGGCTCTGAGCGTGCCAACCCATATCGAGTTAACCGTTCCCAGACTTGTTCCCGTAATCCTTGAACCAGACCCCCATACACAAATGTTAGAAAAACTTGTTTTCCACATGCCACTTCTTCCACATCAATCATCCGATTACTCGAGAATAGAACCTTAACCTGAAACTCATTGTTATAAAAGAGAGCCAGCCCTCCGCTTCTTTCGATCGGATCCACCGTAACTAAACTATCATACCCAAAATGAGCTTGAAACCCTTGTACAAACTCCAACTCCTGTTTTGTTTCCGACAAAAATAAAAAAATCTGGTTTATGCTTGTGCCAAATCTCTCGTAAATAACTGATTGTCCATTTACTGCCCATTCCTCTGCAATTCCAACTTAGAACTCTCATTTAAAAATAATAAAATTTAGACCCGAAGGTACCATCTCCGGGGGTGTGATGCAACCCCATTCGCTGTGAAACCTCCAACCAACTAACCCATTCGTCATGTACTAAAACGTAATTGTCGCAAATGATAACCAATACGGCCCAATGAGCCTCTGATTTGAATTAAAAATTGGAACTAGGCTCCAAGCCCACGTGGAAGGCTCTACAACAATTTTACATTTGAAACACATAGACCAAAAGTTCTCCTGCCTGAATAACCTACAAAACCTCCATCTTACAATAATAACCATTATATTCATATTGTTCTCCCCTTGAATTCAAAACATCACAAAAACATATGACTCATCCCGACCTATAGTGGAGTAACATAAAACCTTTTCTCCCTTCCAGCACCCACAGAACAGGAACCATTGTGTTAGATTATTAAAGAGCAACATTATGTCCTTGCGTGAGGGTTGCTCTTCCTTCCCCTGCCCCATTTGAAGATTCCAGAAAGTCATAACTAACATCCTCTTATTATAACATCTCCTTAGCTCTCTGCCACGAGACATAATTGTACACAGAGAGTGGTTTGAAGAGACCAACTCCCGTGACAGTCTCAGTCTGCGCATCTCCTGAACTCGTAAATCAGTCTCCTTATTATTCTCCTCATAACCAATACTACTAGGAACCAATATATATAAGACAAACAAACACCAAAAACCATAGAAACCAGTTTTATTCCAATCCAAGACCTTATAATAGGATCTTAACCAACATGAAAGACAAAACAAACTCTGGATACAACCAGATAAACAACAGGAAAGAAAATTTAAATAACTTATTGAAATAATCGAAAACAAAGAAAACAACACCACCCAAGATGCTTGACGTTCCTCCCTTACTTGTACTTCCTTAAACAACTAAGGGTTTGATGTTGAAGGTTTCGGGTTTGAGGTCCCCTTCTCTTCCTTTTGTTTTGCACCTTCTCCATGTCTAGCTGACGGTTTGGCATGTGTGCGTTTTCGTGAAGCAATGAGCGCTTGCACCATTCTAGCCTTGGTGGACGTCCCTGCTCCAGTAGTTCCCTTAAATAAATCTTCCTCACGCTTTTCTTTTTTTCTCCATCTCCTACCATCGTCTCCTTCCCCTCCACCTCTCCCATGTGATCCTCATCTAAATTAATCTCTCTTAGGCCCTCTTGAACCCTTTCTCCTACATCCTCCTCATCCGTCAAATCCTGAAATACATCATTCTCACAAGCAACCTCCCCATTCTCTAACCTATGGCCCTGATTCTCATCTAACTTCATTTCAGTCTCACCATCATTATTGTTCTCATCCCCTTGTAAAAACTCATTGACTACATCTAAATCGTTCTCAGGATCAGATTGTACCTTCTTTGTGCTGGCGAGAATGATCGAAGGATCCAAATGATCTTCTTGAAGTTGTGAACGGCTCAGGTGCCCACCATTCTTAGTTGTCCTTTGATCCTGTCGCTGAACCTCCCCCTCTTCCCTTGGCCACTCACGTCGTGTTCCTCGATAGCCTCTGTTTCTCTCCCAAAAGCCATGGTCCCTGGACCAGCCATCTCTTGAGTTCCTGTAGTTGCCACGGGAGGGTTGACCCCTATAGGTTCCCTTGTCTGAAACCTGCACCCAATGTGACTCATTGCCGTCGTGCATTTTTCCTTTTCCTTTACCCTCATACGCATTATTGTCCTTCCCTCCACTCAGCCTGCTTCCATCCCCATTGATGACTACACCCTTGTAGCTTCTAGCCCGATCTTCCTGTCTGTTGAGAGGTAAGTCTTTCACATCTCTCTTCTTGTGAGGACTCTTAGTGTTCAGGGGGCAGAAGTCCACACCGTGAGAGAGCCGAGAGCATAACTCACAGAACCCAAACAATTTCTCGTACTTCAACGATATAAGAGCTGCCCCGCCCTCATGAAACTCACCCCCAACGAAGTCCACAGTTGTGTCAAAACACATCTCCTTGCAACCATCCAGAACCACCTTAATCGTGCCATAGTCTAGATCCACCTCCACTGTTTCTCCAAGTGCATCACCGATACTTTGAAAAGTCGGCGCGTCCCAAAACTCTAACGGAACTCCCATCACCTTTATCCAAAAAGGAATCTCTGAAGGAAAACTCATAGGCATTCGTGGTTGCCATCTAGCTAATGCAAACATCCAATAGTCGAAATGGTATGGCTGAGTTTGGAGAACCATCTCGATGTCTTCTTCCTCCACAAAATCGAACTGAAATCTCCCCAGACCCAAATCCGTCCCAGCCACTCGATCCTCCACCTTCCAAATCTTTGGAAGCATAACGAGAAGAGCCTTCACGTCTTGCTCTGCCGGATTCATGCATCTCCCTATCAGAGTCGTATCATATTGTTTGATAAGCTCAGTGTTATCAAAATGTGGTACCGTGATCTTCAATCTCTTTCTGGTACCCTCTACCTTCTTCACCCCCCAAACTGTTAACAAGCTGACTCTGAGTCATCTTTGAAACAAAACCCAAAAACCTCACACAGAGAAGCCAAAAGAGAGAAAAGTAAAGATTAGCTGTGGAAAGCGTGTTTAGACTCGCTGACCTCCCCACCCTTTTATAGTCTCTCTGCCCCTCCTGCCCTATTATATCCAGAGATCTCATATCACCTTGATTGATTCAGCAGATCCTTCTCTTTGATTCCCCAAGATGTGTGAAGAGATGCTCCTCATAATGATAGTATAAAACGCCGTAGTCTCGTGATTCTAGTCTACTATTAACTTTCCCATCTCGCTTCCAAAGAAACCAAATAATATCTATCCTAATCTTCCAACCCAATCTTCTCCAATCAACAGAACGAAACGTACCATAACAATCGAAAACAAACCAGATCGCAATCCACTTTCCCTTTAGACAGATCCCATCGCCGTCTCCATAAAAAACCAGATCTCCCATGATCTCATGCTTTCCTTTCTTAACCCAATCTCCCTTTGATTCGTGAATATTCCACCAGATCCACCTATCCTTTACAACCGTGTTGTGATACTCCGAGAAAATCCTCTCGAATCCCTCTAACCCCGGATCCCAATCTCGCCAAACCATCGAAACCCTAAAACTCTCTTGTCGCCATCGCCGTCGCCCTTTTTAGTCTTTTAAACCTTTTTTGGATAGATGCTCTATCTTCTAATACAACGGGGTCTCTAGCTCTTACATAGAACAACCAGGTTTATCTATCACTTATGATAGACTTCCAAGAACTTAGTCAGTTGGTTCCTAGGTTGCATGGAAACTCCGTTTAAAGTTTGTTTCCTATTTCGAAAACGTTTCAGAATCGGAAACTCGAGAAAGCTCTTTAAAAAACACGTTTCTTGAAAATTTCATTTTGGAAACACGATGGAAACTTGCGTTTCTGATTCTGAAATTCGCGATTCTAATTTTAAAACTCGCGATTCTAGTTAGAAACACAAAAAAATAACTATTTGGCATTTGATGTTAGTGATTACATGTTTATTATCATATATTTTTGATATTATCGTTTGATATTTAATTATTATCATTTTAGTATAATGATTTGATTTCGAACAAAGTCTTTCCATAGTCTTATCTGAGTGATAACATAATCACATTTGTTATTTTTCTAGTTATTGATTATAATTTTAATAAAATGTACAAAAAATACTTATATTACTTAATTTTTTTCTTTTAGATAAATTAAACAAAAAATAATTAAGCTTACATGATTAATCATACATATGTATATACACATATATATTATAGACATTTCTAAAACATTTCCATTTCTATATTTTTTTTTTTAAATCACGTTTCCACGTTTCAAAACGTTTCGTTTCCACATATCCGTTTTCGATTCCATGCAACCTAGATTGGTTCACGATCCACCGAACACTTTTGATTAATTAAAAAATATATTTAATTATCCAAATTACCTTCAAAATCGAGTAACTCAAATATTTTTATCCAGAGTATTTAAATTTATTTGATTTTACCCAGATTATCCTTAAAAAACTACAAACTAATCATAACCAAATTGGATCAGAAAATTAACTGGATTTTAGTCGGTTTTAAATCGTGAAACAAAATAATCGATAATCAAAACCGAATCAAAATCCATAAATAAACAAATGGTTCTACATCTCTACAATCAAAAATCAAAAACTGAAAAAAACGAACCGGTATCAAACCGAAGATCGAAGATGGCTAGCTAATTTTGCTGTCATATTCTAATTGGTTTCTGCAGAAAAATAATTCAACGCGTCCATTTAAAAAATTCTTATTACGATTTACAAAAAAGAAAAATAGAGTTGAATAGTTGCTAAACCAGCTCACCTGAAAAATATCTACAGACATTCCCCAGTCGCCGTGACCGTTAACAGAGACCTGCTACAATTCTTCTCCTTCTTCATCATCATCCCTACAAACTCAACAGATCCGCTAACCCTAGAAATCTAGGGTTCCCGTAACACAGTAGCTCCGTTCCTCCTTCTCACTCCCCCACCAAGATGATGATCTCCAGAGGCTTATTCGGATGGTCTCCGCCTCGTATGCAACCACTAACCCCAGTCTCCGAAGTCTCCGAGCCTCCCGAGTCTCCCTCTCCCTACCCCGACCCGAGCGAGACCGGCGGAACAGCCACGGCGGCGCAGGCGGAGGCCGACGAGGAGATGGAGGATGAGCCCGATGAGGTCGAGCCACCTCCCGCTGCTGTTCCTTTCTCTCAGCTCTTCGCTTGCGCCGATAATTTCGATTGGGTGCTTATGATCCTCGGCTCGGTGGCTGCTGCTGCGCACGGCTCTGCGCTTATTGTCTACTTGCACTACTTTGCGAAGATCGTTGAGGTCCTTGCTTTCTCCGGTGAGAGATCGGAGGATCAGTATGATCGACTCGTCGAGGTTTGTTGAAAAGCTCTGTAGATTGCTGGATTAGAAGGTTGCAATGTTCAAGGAATCGTCTGTAATTAGGTGTTTATACATAGTAGTAACGACTAGGCTAGACTGATTCTTAGAAAAGTAGCTGACGCGTTTGCTTAGGTCGACTTTTAGAACATTGGAAGGTTTAGTGAGGTGGAAGAGAGTGATTAGGTTCATTTCTTGATTCAGTGCATTGATATGAACAAGCCACCTCTTGATTAAGAGATATTATTTCTGAGTTATGTGTTCCTCTAAGTTGCTTATGCCACATTGTGCAGCTTTCTTTGACTATTGTGTACATCGCGGGGGGTGTTTTCATTTCTGGTTGGATTGGTAAGTTGATTGTTTTGCTAAACATATGAATCTTTTCCAAAAATGCAGTGATGAGGTGTTAACTAAATGTTGTTATTTGTTTATAGAGGTGTCTTGTTGGATACTGACTGGAGAGAGGCAGACTGCTGTGATAAGATCAAAGTATGTCCAAGTGCTGTTGAATCAGGATATGAGTTTCTTTGATACATATGGCAACAATGGGGATATTGTGAGCCAAGTGTTGAGCGATGTCTTGCTTATTCAGTCAGCTTTAAGCGAGAAAGTATGTCCTGCTCTAATCATGTTTTACTCTTTAATCTCTAATACTTCTTTGCTATTTCGCTAATTTTGTTTGTGATGCTGTACTATGCAGGTAGGGAATTATATTCATAACATGGCTACGTTTATCAGTGGACTTGTTATTGGATTTCTCAACTGCTGGGAAATTGCACTCATTACACTAGCCACTGGTCCTTTCATCGTAGCTGCAGGAGGTATATCAAATATATTTCTCCACAGGCTTGCTGAGAATATACAAGATGCATATGCTGAAGCAGCCGGCATTGCTGAACAGGTATTTCAATTCCTAGGTTTGTTGGGGAATTATGGAATTAGCATCAAGATTTTCTCTTCACCGCAATTCAGAACTTAATGTTTGTTGGTGGCAATTTGATCGCTGAACTCCTGAACATTTGAAACTGGAAGCTAAAAACTAGAAACTTGAAATAAATCAATTTTCTTATAGACTTATGTGGCATGTTAGCGCTGAACTTTCGTTTCCTGCATTCTTAGCGTACAGTTATGCTTACAGAGTTCAACGTCTGTTCTTGTTTGTTGCTTTTATTTAATCAGTCTCTTGTGTTAGGATCATAAAATGGTAGACAGAATCGAAGAGGTTAGTTAGCACTATACTTAGGTACGAATATCTAGACTACCTTACTAGGTTCAGTGAGGTGTACTACAATCAACAATTACTAGGAATACGTGGTAGTAACTTAGAGATCCCACTTTCTAGTTTTCCCTTCAAAGATAGTTCACTGCCTCGGTTAAAGTTTCGTGTGAATATTCTAACTCTTGGAAGGATTTATCTTAAATGTGCAGGCGATTTCGTACATTAGAACTTTATATGCCTTTACAAATGAAACTCTTGCAAAATATTCATATGCAACCTCCCTTCAAGCAACACTGAGATTCGGTATTTTGATTAGTCTTGTACAAGGCCTTGGTCTTGGTTTCACTTATGGCCTCGCTATATGCTCGTGTGCGCTGCAACTATGGGTTGGACGTTTCTTTGTTACCAATGGAAGAGCAAATGGTGGAGAAATCGTAGCAGCTCTTTTTGCTGTTGTTCTTAGTGGCCTGTAAGCTTTATTCTACTGATCTTGTCTTTATCACAGTATGTATATAACTTGTCTTGACGATGCCTATTATGTTGAGTAGGGGTTTGAATCAAGCTGCTACGAACTTCTATTCGTTTGATCAAGGAAGGATTGCTGCGTATAGACTGTTTGAGATGATAACTCCTTCATCCTCCGCGACTAATCAAGAGGGAGCTGTGCCGGCTTCGGTTCAAGGAAATATTGAGTTCCGGAATGTATATTTCAGCTATTTGTCACGACCTGAAATTCCAATATTGAGTGGATTTTATCTCACTGTTCCTGCTACAAAAACAGTTGCACTTGTTGGTAGAAATGGTTCTGGAAAAAGCAGCATCATTCCTCTTATGGAACGGTTTTATGATCCGACATTAGGTACTATGACTTGTGATTTAAGATGCACCACTCACCTGCGCATGAAGACAATCATGAACTGACGACATTTTGTGGTTTTCACTTATGCAGGAGAAGTTCTTCTTGACGGAGAAAATATTAAAAATCTTAAACTCGAGTGGCTGAGAAGCCAAATAGGCCTGGTTACACAGGAACCTGCTCTTCTAAGCTTGAGCATAAGAGAGAATATTGCATACGGTCGTGATGCTACTTTTGATCAGATAGAGGAGGCAGCTAAAATTGCGCATGCACACACGTTTATCAGCTCATTTGAAAAAGGATATGAAACTCAGGTAGACATTTTTTTTGAAAAGATATGAAAATCTGTTTTGCCAGTTGGTATTCGACCTTGAAGTGGGAAATGCGTTGTTTGGCTTCTAGGTAGGGAGAGCCGGTTTAGTAATGACAGAGGAGCAGAAAATAAAACTTTCTATCGCTAGAGCTGTGCTTTTGAATCCAACAATTCTTCTGCTTGATGAAGTAACTGGAGGACTAGATTTCGAAGCTGAAAGAATTGTTCAGGAAGCTCTTGATCTTCTGATGTTGGGACGTTCAACCATAATAATAGCTCGACGGCTAAGTTTGATAAAAAATGCTGACTATATTGCCGTGATGGAGGAGGGTCAGCTCGTTGAAATGGGCACACACAATGAATTGATAAATCTTGGTGGGCTTTATGCTGAGCTTCTGAAGTGTGAAGAAGCAACAAAGCTTCCGAGAAGGTATGATAGCTGAGAACATAACCAGTTAGTCGTGGGTTGAAATTTGTAGTGGCAAAATATGTGTTTGGGTAACTGTTTGTTATTATGATCTCTAGAGGGTGTATTTTTGTTAAATTATATGTGTTTAAGGAACTTTTATGTTCATCCAGGATGCCAGTTAGGAACTACAAGGAGTCTGCAGTGTTTCAGATTGAGAGGGACTCTTCAGCTGGTTGTGGCGTCCAAGAGCCATCATCACCCAAAATGATCAAGTCTCCATCTCTTCAAAGAGGCAATGGCGTGTTCCATCCCCAGGATCTGTGTTTTGATACTGAAGAACTAGCTAATGATCACAGCCCTGCTGCACCTGAAAATGGCTTGCCTTTGGACAGTGCTGATAAAGAGCCAACTATGAAAAGGCAAGATAGTTTTGAGATGAGATTACCAGAACTCCCTAAAATCGACGTCCACGGTCCACAGCATAAATCAAATGACTCCGATCCAGAGTCCCCTGTTTCACCCCTTTTGACATCAGATCCTAAAAACGAGCGTTCCCATTCTCAGACGTTTAGCCGTCCTCTTAGTTCCTCTGGTGACACTCAAGAAAATGGTAAGAACGCTCAACACAAGGCGTCACCTTCGTTTTGGAGGTTGGCACAGCTTAGTCTCCCAGAGTGGCTTTATGCTCTATTAGGAAGTGTTGGTGCTGCCATTTTTGGTTCTTTCAATCCTCTTCTGGCTTATGTCATGGCGTTGGTAGTCACGGAATATTATACGAGCAAAGGAGACCACCTGCGCGAGGAGGTTGACAAATGGTGTTTGATCCTTGCCGCCATGGGGATAGTTACAGTTGTTGCCAATTTCTTGCAGCATTTCTACTTTGGTATAATGGGGGAGAAAACGACGGAGAGAGTTCGGAGGATGATGTTCTCAGGTACTGAAATGTTTTTAACGTCACCACTTTTTTACTACTTGTACTAGCCTCACACCAGTAATTTCCCTGAATTTACAGCAATGTTGCGTAACGAAGTGGGATGGTTCGATCATGACGAGAACAGTCCAGATACGTTATCCATGCGTTTAGCAAATGATGCTACTTTTGTCCGAGCTGCCTTCAGCAACAGGCTTTCCATATTGATTCAAGACAGTTTTGCTGTTATTGTTGCTCTTCTTATTGGGTTGCTGCTTGGTTGGCGTTTGGCCCTTGTTGCATTGGCAACTCTGCCAATACTCTCTCTTTCTGCCATTGCTCAGGTTTGCATCGTATCTTCTAGAAGAGTGCTTCAAGTAGCGATTTAGCATGTGTTTTGTTGCTTTTTGCCATTTCATTCTCATGCACATCGCTCAGAAATGTTTGTTTGTTCATCTGACATTGCATATTAATTGCCCTGAAAACGAATTTGCAGAAACTCTGGCTTTCGGGATTCTCAAAAGGCATCCAGGAGATGCATAGAAAGGCATCGTTAGTCCTAGAGGATGCCGTAAGAAACATCTACACCGTCGTTGCTTTCTGTGCTGGTAACAAGGTGATGGAACTCTACAGGATGCAACTCCAGCGGATACTCAGACAAAGCTTTTTACACGGGATGTCCATCGGTTTTGCGTTTGGTTTCTCACAGTTTCTTCTCTTCGCCTGCAACGCCCTCCTCCTATGGTGCACTGCCATATCCGTTAAACGCGGGTACATGAAGTTACCCATAGCTATAACCGAATACATGGTCTTCTCTTTTACTACATTTGCTCTTGTCGAGCCATTTGGATTAGCACCTTACATTCTCAAGCGCCGCAAGTCTCTCATATCAGTATTTGAAATCATAGACCGAGTCCCTACCATTGAACCAGATGATAACACTGCTCTAAAGCCGCCTAATGTCTACGGAAGCATTGAATTCAAAAACATTGACTTCTCCTACCCATCTCGACCCGAAGTGTTAGTGTTGAGCAATTTCAGTCTCAAAGTCAGTGGGGGACAAACGTTAGCTGTAGTTGGCGTATCAGGTTCTGGTAAAAGCACAATAATCTCACTCGTGGAGAGATACTACGAGCCTATCGCTGGTCAAGTCCTACTAGATGGGCGTGACTTAAAGCTATATAATCTGAGATGGTTGAGAAGTCATATGGGTCTAATCCAGCAAGAACCCATAATCTTCTCCACAACAATCAGAGACAACATTATATACGCACGACACAACGCTAGCGAAGCTGAGATGAAGGAAGCAGCGAGAATAGCAAACGCTCACCATTTCATCAGCAGCTTACCTCACGGTTACGACACACATGTAGGGATGAGAGGTGTGGAACTTACCCCAGGACAGAAACAGAGAATAGCGATAGCACGTGTAGTGCTGAAGAACGCTCCCATCATCTTGATAGATGAAGCAAGCTCGTCTATCGAGTCTGAATCAAGCCGGGTGGTGCAAGAAGCTCTTGACACGTTGATCATGGGGAACAAAACGACGATTCTGATAGCGCATAGAGCTGCTATGATGAGACATGTGGATAACATTGTGGTCCTCAATGGAGGGAGAATCGTAGAGGAAGGTACACATGATGCTTTATCAGCAAAGAATGGATTGTATGTCCGTTTAATGCAACCACATTTCGGTAAAGGTCTACGTCAACATCGACTGATATAGAAATGATGCAACCACGGTTAGTTCTATAGCAAATAGGTGTAGATTTTCCACGGTGATGAAGCTTATTTCTCCAAGGTATATTGTTTGTGTGTGCGAGATTGTATGTAAAGAAAATGTGTAAATGTATATTCACTTATTAGTATCACACACAACAACAACACAAGATATGAGGCTCAAAGAGAAGAAAAAATGGGCAGGCCAGGTACTGTAGCTCCGGAGTCAAGAATGTATGTGTTCCCGGAGACATATCGAGAAGAGTCATCAATGAGATAGCGAACAAGCGATGAACATGTGTGGGTAACGATGAAGGATGTTCCAAAGTTTACAAGCAATGTCAACGTCTCTATCCCATATACTCTTAAGATCGAAAGCAATACCTTCGGTTCTCCGACATCACAATCTCCGGGAATACCTTCATTTTCAATCAATTTAAGTAGTGATGATGGCGGATCAACTTCACATCCTATGGGATCAAAGAAAGCAAAACTCAAAAGGAAAACTACCGAAGATAATAATATGGCGACTGATAATTTGATGTCATCTAACGAACAAATCTTTGATTTTTTAAAAGAAAGTGCAACAAGCAGGGATAAAAATAATGAGATGATTGAATTACGAATGAAAAATGAAGCAAACAAGTTAGCTTTTAAAAGAAGTAAAAGAGGAAAATAAAATATTGCTTAAAAACGTAGCTTCTATCGGTGATATTAATACTTGTGAGTACATTTGTTCTAAACAAGAAAAAATCATACGAAAAAGACGTCAAGAACCAGTGTCGGTCCGGATGTATTTGGTGCCTAAAGCGCATTAAAAAAAAATGATCCCCCGAAGACCCTAACTATGATTTGTTTACTATGTTTTCATCTGGATCTTCTTTGATAACATGCTATTCATTGTCTTTGTCCATTTCAGTTCTAATTAACTAGTTCATCGGTTTTAGAATTTTTAGTTCTAGTGACATATTTGAGCATAGTTTTAGCTTGAGATTTTTCCACTTCCTCTTGTCTATTTCTTTTTCTATCTTCTATTTGTAGCTTCACTTGATTGGTTCCTAATTATGTTTCTAAGTAGCATTTTTTACCGTTCAAAACATTAAAAATATAAATTAGAGGGTTTTTTTATTTTTTCGTAAGTTTTCTAAGAAGAATTTTCTTTTTGTTTGGCTTTCAAAAAATTATAAAGAAAATGATAAGATTTTACTGAAGAGAAAGAAGAAGAGATAAAAAAAAAGTAGTTGAGAAGATTATTTATTCCAACAGATATGATGAACAATGATATATATTGTTTTTCTGGCAATTGGCAGATAAGAATTAAAATAGAAATTAAAAGTGAAAAGAAAAAACGTGAACTGTTAGGGTTGGAAATTAATTAGTTATTGATTAGTTTGTGTATCTATATAGTTTTACAATTTATTACTATGCGATACCCAGATATATAAGGAAACTAAGTGGTTGTTAAAGAAAAAATATAAGGAAACTTAATTAGTTAGAAGGAAATCACAATATACAATATTCTTCTGCTTAATTCTTGTAATTATCAAAAAAAAACTAAGAAGGGATGAACTTACGGGGATTCGAACTGGCGAAAGGAGAATATAAAAAGTTAATACACAACCACTGCACTAAATAACTTCTTTGTACTTAATGTACCTATATTTTATATATATTTTGGCGCCTAAAGCCCTTGCTTTATGGACTTTAGGTCAAGGCCGGCCCTGTCAAGAACAACAAAAACAACCCTCTTCGGTTACAAAAAACTTGTTTGGGCAATATTTTGAAGATTTTGGAACTTCCGGGACAAGTTTACCATATTATTAGTATTGTTGTAATATTTAAATTTCTATAATAATTATGTCTTCATGTGTTTCTTTTTAAAAGGTTTTTAATTAAGTTTTTTTTGTAATAGTTTGTTGTCTAATTCTACTTTTGAAATAATATAAATCTTATTTTTGTTTTTTATTTAATTTATGTGTAAAATTTAATTTATATAAATAAATTTGAAGATTTGTAAAGATTAAAATGACAAATAAGAAAATATTTAAGATTTCACTCACCAAAACTTCAAATTTGAAGTTTCGAAGTTTTTTCTTGGAGAGCAAAATACTCTATATTTGATATTATAGAGAATCTTTTGGAGATCAATAAGCTTTGAAACACTTTAAAAAAAAAGTTTAATTGAACACATGAAACTATACAATAAACAGCAAGAATGTAGCTGTGATGGAGAGATGAAGCTATGAACTTGAGAAATCAAGGGTTTGATCTCCAAGGAGGTAACATGTTCTTAAAGTGTCTTCGAAATTAAGAACGATAGGCGGTGCTTTGTAAAAACTCTTATTAAACTCATAAATCTTTATTAATCAAATTGTGTCTTTCAATCCATGGTTAGACCCTTTCTGAAAGACTAAGAAAGACCTAATCCTGAAGGGATTAATGAAAGACCTAATCCTGAAGGGATTAATGAATTCCTTTTCCTACTGTAAAAAGCTAAACTTAAGAAAAAAAGGAAATAAAGCAAATTGTAAAGAAACGTCCATTCCTATACACAAGTGGAGTTGTTGTTGCCGAAGAACCACATCATGGGCTGCATCAAGTTGTATCTTTCACTTGAAGATACTGTTTTGGGTAAAAAAGATAGAAGTAACGTTTTTCATGATACGACTAACAACAAAAAACTTTCAACAAAAGCAATTAACAGGGAAGAGTGATTAAGCATAATTATTGTCCGTTTCGAAGATGCTAAACGTTGATGCTGAAGCTGGAAGTAAATTTATTGTTGTTGTTTGGTAGACGCTGGAGCTATTTTCATTTAATTTATATTTCAGTTTTATAAATTTGTAAATTGTATTGTAAATAAATAAAATGTAGTTAAATATATTGACACCCATAAAAATATTATATTTAATTATTAATAATTTTTTTGTCGAATGTACAAATTTAACAATATTTTTATCATAAATTATAGGCTAAATTAAAAATATATATATCAAAATATTTATCACAAAAAAGCTAAAAAATCATAAATAATAAAGTTGAGTTTTTTATCTTCATAGGAGGCAATGATTGACACTTGGCATGATATAATTTGCTGAATGTTTTTTTAGGTCCAACTATAAAAACTTTTATTTTATTTGAATTTTTTTATATTAGGCCCAATCATAAGAATCTTTTATTTCATATATATCAACTTATTTAAATATCTAATTTTAAGAATATTAATATATATATATATACAATTACAGAACTAATTTTTTTTATTAATAAGCTTTTAAGATT
>JABAYD010021421.1:0-12760 GCA_014822095.1 Diplotaxis tenuifolia
AATATCCTCGGAATTGTGTTTCTCGGTATATCCTCGAAAATTTCCGACAAAATTACGAGGAAAAGTAAAATTCCGAGGAAAATATTCTGACGACCTTTTTCGTCGGAAAGTCCTCGGAATTCGCTTATTCCGACGAAATATCGACGATTTTTTTTCTCAGAATCGCGCAGTTTTCTTGTTGTGTTTAGTTAAGGGATTTGCTAGTATTTTGTTTGAATACGTGTGACTATAATTTCTACTGAAATAACTGACTCAAAAGAATAAATACTAGCTAATTCTAATTACTGTATACGATGTGCTTATTCATAACGATCATTCTGTAAAACAAAAATTAGTTGACATTGGATTATTTGCAATGGGGGGGGGAATATAATGATTTTATTTATTTGATGTTTATTCATAATAATTTATAAGACCGAAACAACATGACATGTCTCAATCATCATCACCATAACCATTACACATTCAAGTTGGCTTTACTCTATCATTGGTCCCGTGACCACGATGATCAGACCGCAAGGAGAATAAAGATTACTTGAAGCTAATTCAATACGTGTTGTCGTCGTGGCATGCTTCCATCGAACCCATCATTCGATAAGGTTTCAATGGCTCTGGTTCGACGACAAACGCCGAAGATGCCTCCATATGAAGCAACCTAACTCTTGCGATGAGTCTCTCCGGCAGCTCATCCTCTTCTTTCGCCTCGATGACATAGCTAATGTCAATAACAAGGCTCCTGGCGTACCCGAACATAAGCCGTGCAAGTGCCGACAAGATCGGCCAGCTACCTGTATCGATATCGATCTCAAAGTAGTTTGGTCCTTTATGGTAAGTACACCTCACGGTCTTAGCGACAAGAAACGCGACGAACTGCCCCGCCGCTGCTTTAACTATCCACGGCCCTTTAACGACTTGGCTCACTATCTTGAACCTTTGGTTACGGAAGGTACCATCATCTCCGTCTATAAACTGTTTGAGGAGAGAATCTGAGGGAATGGGCTCGTCGGTCGCGAAGTATTGCACCGAGTGTTGGTGCTCCTTGCCTGGAATATTTAAGTTCACAGCGAATATGAAGCCGTTTTGGGACTTGCCAAGAGACTGGGATTTTCTTAGCGCGTTAGCCACGCGGTTGTCAGGACGAGCTTGGATGTTATCGAGTTTGGTAGTGGATTTGAGCCAGCCAAAGCCAGCGAGAGAGAGGAGGTAGTCTCCGCCGGGAAATTTCCTTTTGTTGGTGAAATAGTCAGTGGAGCGGACAGAGAAGCCCAACCATTGATTCCAGCGTGGAGATCGACTTGGCGGGCGGATCCACCATTGGTCGTCTCGCTTATCCACTCCGGTATGGTGGACATATTAGTTCTGGCAGGCTTGGGATTCTTATCGTCGACATGGCTTTGGGTTTGGTTCATGATGTGTGTGATGATCATTCGTTGTTATTTTCTCTCCTATAAGTAGTAGTATGGGGCTCATTACATAAATCATGCCAAAATAGGCAGGTGGCCCCTGTTTATTAACGTTTGAGTACCGCTGTGTTAGTTACTGAATTAATGTGCTATTACAAAAAAAAAAAATAATGTGCTATTACATGCTATGATCACAAAGGAAGGTTGTAATAATAATCAGAAAATCCAGGCCCTGAGTGAAAGTTTTCTCTCATCTCTATCTTCTTAACAAACTTAAATCTTTCAGAAGATATGAGATGATTTCATCTTTGTTGTAATATAGTTTTGGATCAATAGATCAATTCTCTCTCCCGTTTGTCTGTTTTTTTCTTCCTCGTTTTGGTGAACTTTTTTTTTGCTTTCAATCTGAAATCGGATTTGTACCTCATGCTTCTCTTTGGTATCCCCCGGTCTGGGATAACTTTAATAATTCTCGTCCTTTCACATCTATTTTTGATCCCGGTTGGCTTGAGCTAAATATTTTTGGAGGACTTTCTAAAAGCCAAGTCGTTGCATTTGGAACCATAAACGCGTATTCATTAATGTTAATCTCAAATGGAATGTTGTTGGGCTTACTGGATGCCAAATCTTATATCAAATGTTTGTAGAATGTGGCATGTGGGGTTTATGAAACGAAATAGTTGACAAAAAATCACTATTGTAATAATAACTAGCTTTTCATCCGCGCTTAGTACGCGCATAAATTTTTGTATGGTTATAAATTTATATAATTGGTTTTTGTCTTTATTTAAAATACGTTTTCGAATAAAATCAGTAGTCTGGAATTTGAGGTGGTGATTGGTTTGCATTAGTTTTTAGTTTCGGTTTTTTTTTCAAATTTTGTTTTAGATTTTGTTTTTTAATTTTTAGATTATAAATTTCTTTTTTTTAATTTTTATCTTTTGGTTTTGGTTTAGTTTTTAAATCTACTGAATTAGAATAAACTGATATTACCAACAAACAAATCCCAAATAATCAAACATCTAATTTAAAATTGAAAGATGACATTTAAAACAAAATTTTGCAATAGTTTATTTTGTAAAGAAAAAAAAACAAAAATATAACCCGCGTTTTTAGTTTTTAGATTCGATTTTTAGTTTTGCTTTAAATTTAATTTAAAATAAAAATAAAAACTTACGATTGAAATTTATCAAAAGAGAGTGGTTGTTATTTAATATTAAAATACATTAACATTTTTTAAGTACATGATTTAAATAAGTGATTAACAATTATTTTTAAAAAATATATATTAAACACCTGAAAATATCAATTTTACTTAATTATTAGATTTTCATTTTTTGAAGAAACTGTTAGATATTAAAAGGTATATTACTATTTCTAAAACCTATTGATTTCATATAATTAGTAGATTTCCATATTTGTTAAGAAACTGCTAAGATATGAAATCTATTGGTTTCATATAATTAGTAGATTTTCATATTTTGATAAATTGTCATTTTTTTAATTTGGTTTAAAGATATTAATCGTGTCGGTTTCATTTAACTAATACGGGCCAATCAATTATATGATCTGTATTATTTATTTATTTGTAACATTCTAGAAAGAGTTTAAATTTAAATGATAACTTGTATTAGTAGATAAAAAAAGACTCTGGTTTAATAGAGTAGAAACTTAATTTAAATGAACCTAAATATTTTTCTTTATGTATATTAGATGCGTAATATACATTTTGACCGCGTTTGCCAAGCGCAAATTTTTTTTTTTTATGATTAAAAATTTATATATTTTGATTTTTGTCTTTATTTAAAATACATTTTCGCATAAAATCAGTAGTCCAAAATTTGTTGTGATGATTGGTTTGCATTAGTTTTTAGTTTCAATTTCTTTTTTTTTTCAAATTTTGTTTTAGAATTTATTTTTTAATTTTTAATTTTTTTTTCATCTTTTGGTTTTGGTTTTGGTTTTTAGTTTTTAGATCTACTCAATTAATATAAACTGATATTACCAACAAACAAATCCCAAATAATCAAACATCTAATTTAAAATTGAAAGATGACATTAAAAAAAAAATTGCAATAGTTTATTTTGTAAACAAAAAAAAATATAACCCGCGTTTTTAGTTTTTAGATTTTATTTTTATTTTTTCTTTAAATTTAATTTAAAATAAAAATAAAAAATTACGATTAAAATTTATCAAAAGAGAGTGGTTGTTATTTAATATTAAAATACATTAACATTTTTTAAGTACATGATTTAAATAAGTGATTAACAATTATTTTAAAAAATATATATTAAACACCTGAAAATATCAATTTTACTTAATTATTAGATTTCCATTTTTTGAAGAAATTGTTAGATATTAAAAGGTATATTACTATTTCTAAAACCTATTGATTTCATATAATTAGTAGATTTCCATATTTGTTAAGAAACTGCTACGATATGAAATCTATTGGTTTCATATAATTGGTAGATTTTCATATTTTGACAAACTGTCGGTTTTATTTTAATTTGGTTTAAAGATATTAATCGTGTCGGTTTCATTTAACTAATACGCGCCAATCAATTATATGATCTGTATTATTTATTTATTTGTAACATTCTAGAAAGAGTCTAAATTTAAATGATAACTTGTATTAGTAGATAAAAAAAAAAAGACTCTGGTTTAATAGAGTAGAAACTTAATTTAAATGAACCTAAATATTGTTCTTTATGTTATTTAATATTAAAATACATTAACATTTTTAAGTACATGATTTAAATAAGTGATTAACAATTTTTTTTTAAAAAATTATATTAAACACCTGAAATTATCAATTTCACTTAATTATTAGATTTCAATTTTTTGAAGAAACTGTTAGATATTAAACAGTATATTACTATTTCTAAAAACTATTGATTTCATATAATTAATAGATTTCCATATTTGTTAAGGAACTGCTAAAATATGAAATCTATTGGTTTCATATAATTAGTAGATTTTCATATTTTGATAAATTGTCGATTTTTTTAAATTTGGTTTACAGATATTAATCGTGTCGGTTTGATTTAAGTAATGCGGTCCAATCAATTATATGACGTGTGTTATTTATTTATTTCTAACATTCTAGAAAGAGTCCAAATTTAAATGATAACTTGTATTAGTAGATAAAAAAGAACTATGTTTTAATACAGTAGATATCAAAACTAAAATCGAAAACCAGTATAGGACTTCGACTCTAGACTGTAAAGATTTGGGGGGGGGGTGTGGGGAGGAGGTTATTGAAACAAGATTTTGTGTCTAATTTAACAATTTTAATAGTTGATAGATTTTTAAAAGCTAAGTAAACTTAACAAATATTTTATATGGATTGTCTTTGACGATTTATAGATTTTATAAATATGCATACTTCTTTTTCCCAAAATAATCTACTTCTTAGGTAATGTATAATCCTTGTTTAGAATGTTTCCATTTTTTAAAAATGTAATGCAAATACATATTTCACCGGCAACTAACTGACATTGCTACACAATTTTTATCGTGAGATTCTTGAGGTTAGAATGGTCTCGTTTTGTAGTTTTTAGTGATCTACCTGAGGTTAGAATGATCTCGTGTTAAGTTTTTAGAGTTAAAACCGACATAGAGCTAAACCGATATTACCGGTATTGTATGATAAGTATGAGTTTAGTAGAGATAAGGCCTAAGTTGTTATAGACAAGGCTGAATAGATTTGAGAAGATCTTGTGAACGATGTATATAGATTGTGATGTACGCAACGTGAATAGATAACAAAGTATTAACAAGTATCTCTTCTATCTTTCATGGAATCAGAGCCACCATAAAATTAGGTTTAATTTTCGTGTTGGTTGTTAACAAGAGAAGAAGGGATGAGTGGAAAAGAAGTCGTGAGTACGTCAAACATGATGAACGATAAAACCATGTCTATGTATTATCTTGCTCCTTCGGACAACCCTGGGACCTCGATAATGCCAGTCATCCTTACCGGTGAGAACTATGCTGAGTGTTCTTCTGAACTGGAGAATGCCTTGCGTGCCAAGCGTAAAATTGGTTTTATCAACGGGAGTTTGAAGCTTCCGAATGAAACGGCGAAGCCAGGTGAAACAAAGATGTGGAGGACAACAAACTCTATGATTGTTGGATGGATTAGGGCGTCGATTGATCCAGTGTTACGTTCAACGATCCCCTTCTCACCTGATGCCTGGAAGATGTGGACAAAGTTGAAGACTCGCTTCTTGGTGGGAAGTGCTGTTAGAGTATATCAGCTCAAAGCCGAGTTGGCTTCGTGTAAACAAGATGGATCTAGTGTGATGGAGTACTTTGGGAAGTTATCTCAAACGTGGGAAGAGTTGTTGAAATGTAAACCAATCCCTACATGTACGTGTGCGGCGTCTGCGGTATATGCTAAAGAGTATGAAGAGGAGAAAGTTCACCAGTTTCTCATGGGACTTGACGAGGCAAGGTTCAGCAATGTATGTACTATTATTATCGGCTTGGTAGTGTTGCATGATCTTAACTCGGTCTATCAACGAGTTGTTCGAGAAGAGAAGAGACTTGGTGCAACAAGTCTTGAGCCTAAGGAAGCACCGACTGGTTTGGTAACAAAGCCAGTGCAGAGAGATGGAGAAGAATCAACGATGAGGGGAGCTGCTAGAGGTCGCAACTCCATGATATGTGAACATTGTGGACGCACTGAACATGAGAAGAAAGAGTGCTGGAAAATCATTGATTTTCCATAATGGTTCACAGAGAGGAATCAGGCGAATGGTAGAGGTGGAAGAGGCGGCAGAGGACGTGGAAGATCAAACTCGTCCCGAGCCAATGCAGTGCAGGCACCTGGTGTTGGTTTGACTGCAACTCCGATCCTGAGTGCTGAGCAATGGGCATCCTTAACATTGTTGCTCGAGAAACAAAAGCCATCTCCGATTCCAGATAAGTTAAACGGTACGGTATAAACTGGTGAAGTTATCATTGACACTGGCGCTTCACATCACATGACAGGGGATCTCTTGTTGCTTAGCGATGTTCGAAGCATTATACCCTGTCATGTAAGCTTTGCCGATGGCAGTCATGTGATGGCTACCAAGAGTGGTAGTCTGCGTTTGTCAAAGAAGTTGACATTGCTTGATGTTCTTTCTGTTCTGAACTTGAACTGTACTTTATTATCAGTGGCAAAGTTGCTAAGACAGACATGCTGTTTAGTCGTGTTTACTGATACACTCTGTGTTTTGCAGGACCGTTTTATGAGGATTCTGTTTGGAGCCGGTGAAGTTAAAGATGGTGTTTATGTTTATCGGAATGTCACGGTTCAAAGGTTACAGAGTCAAGGCTTCAGAGGACCACACTGTGTGGCATCGTCGTCTTGGACATCATGCGTTTGGTGTTTTGAGTTTCTTACCTTTTGTTGCTGGTTTAAAGATGTTTCCAATAAGTTTGGAGGTTGTGACATTTTTTTTCAGTCAAAACAAACAAGATAAGTGTTTTCAGAAAGTCTTAATAAAAGTTCATCTCCATTTGAGTTAATTCATGTAGACCTCTGGGTCCCTATCGCACACCATCCTCGTGTGGAGCAGTATATTTTCTAATAATTGTAGACGATTTTTCCAGAGCTGTGTGGATTCATCTCCTGTTAGAGAAAAGCAAGGTAAAGAAGGTTCTGCCAAACTTTGTCTCTCTTTCGGCTCGCCAATTTGGGAATACGGTTAAAGTTGTAAGGAGTGACAATGGAACTGAGTTCACATGTCTCACACAGTATTTTTCTGAGGTTGGTATTGTTCATCAGACATCAAGTGTTGGGACACCTCAACAAAATGGTGGAGTGGAGAGGATACATCCCCACATTCTAAATGTTTCAAGATCAGTTTTTTTTTAGGCTAACCTCCCTGTCTATTTTTGGGGACAGAGTGTGTTGACCGCAGCTCACCTTATTAATAGAACGCCGACGAAGTTGCTCAACGGGAAGACCCCGTATGAAATCTGGTATGGGAAGTCTCCATTTTACGATGGCATGAAGATCTTTGGGTGTTTGTGCTTTGTGCATAAGTCAAGAAAGGATAAGGATAAGTTTGGAGTTTGCAGTGCAAAGTGTGTGTTTGTGGGATATCCATTTGCAAAGAAAGGTGGAAACTTTATGATCATGACAAGATCGAGTTTTTTGTATCAAGGAATGTGGTGTCTGATGAGACGAGGTTCCCTTTCTCGGACGAAAACACAACGAAGAAGTAACTCCGTTGGTGACTCCGTTGAGTGTTGAGTATCATGATGAGGAAGAGCAGCCTGTGGAGATGGCAGATAGGGAGAGCAGTGTAAATAGTCTCTCCTAATGTTCCGTTACCGTGTCCAGCAGTGGAAGATGCTACACAGTACCTAGCAGTGAGCCAACTAGTGGTGAGTCTGAAGAGATTTTCGGCCGTGGTCATAGGAAGAAAAAGCCTTCTGTCAGATTGCAGGATTATGTTACGTATAATGCTCAAATGTCTCCTGGTAAACATAACACCGTCGCCGGTCTCCAGTCAGAGGCCTCTACGAACGTGTCAGGTAAGAAACATAGTATATATCCCATAACCGATTATGTCTGTGATGATTTCTTCTCAGACCATCATCAAGCGTTCCTTGTGGCATTGCGTGCGGGTGTGATACCGAAGAATTATAGAGAAGCATTTGGAGACAAGAAGTGGAACAAAGCAGTGAAAGGAGAAGTAACTGAACTAAATCGTACATGGACTTGGTTGACTTGCCTAAAGGAAATAAAGCTATAGGACGCAAATGGGTTTTTACGATCAAGTACAACGCTGATGGGTCGATAGATAGATACAAAGCTAGACTGGTTTGTTGTGGAAACCATCAGGTTGAAGGAGAATACTATGAAGAAACTTTTGCTCCTGTAGCGAAGATGGATACGGTACGTACACTTCTGGAAGTTGCTGCAGTGAAGAACTGGGAAGTGCATCAGATGGACGTGTATAATGCATTTTTCTTCAAGGAGATTTGGAGGAGGAGGTATACATGAGATTACCACCTGGTTTTCACTCAGATGATCCGAACAAGGTCTGTAGGTTGCGAAAGTCCTTGTACGGACTGAAACAGGCGCCGAGATGTTGGTTCGAGAAGTTATTAGAGGCGCTTAAGAGGCTTGGATTTGAGCAGTCGTATGAGGACTACTCATTGTTTTTTTCGTTAAGGGGGAAAAGAGTATACGTGTTCTTATATATGTAGACGATTTGATATTAGCTGAAAATGATCTGGAGTTGATTGAGAAGTTCCAGAAGCGTCTAAGTGAGACATTTCATATGAAGGACCTTGGGAGAGCGAGTATTTTTTGGGTATTGAGATAGCAAGAGGGCCATTGGGGATGTATCTTTCTGAAAGGAAGTATTAGATATAATTAACGAGGCTGTAATATTGGGTAGCAAACCCGTACTGACACCAATGGAAGTGAATCATCAACTGCTGCGTGATATGAGCCCTTTGCTGAAAGATCCGAGGAGGTTTTGGAGTGTGATTGGGCGGCTGGTCTACTTGACTGTGACACGTCCAGATTTGATTTATGCAGTTCATGTTCTTTCCCAAGTCATGCATAAGCTGAGGGAAGCACATTGGGATGCAGCTATGAGAGTTATTAGATATCTTAAAGGATCTCCGGGACAAGGTGTAATGTTGAAAGCCGATAGTGACTTGCGCATAAGGGCTTATTGTGACTCCGATTGGGCGTCGTGTCCAAGAACTAGTAGGTCGCTCTCGGTGTACATGGTGATGTTAGGAGATTCACCTATTGCATGGAAGACGAAGCAAGATACAGTGTCGCATTCGTCTGCAGAAGCAGAATATCGTGCCATATCGGGTGCTTTGAGGGAGCTGATGTGGTTGAAGAGACTGTTGGCTGATCTTGGTGTTCGACATGAAGCTCCGATGGACTTGTTTTGTGATAGCAAGTCGGAAATCTACATTGCGGCTAATCCAATGTTTCACGAGCGAACGAAACATGTATAGAAGGATTTTCATAGTGTTAGAGATGCTGTTAAGGCAAAGCTTATAGCGACGCAACATGTACGGACACACGAGCAGCTAGTGGACATATTAACCAAGGCATTGGGAAGATAACAGTTTCTGTACTTACTGTCCAAGTTTGGTGTGTGTGATCTACACGCTCCAACTTGAGGGAGAGGGTATTAAGGTTCTAGAGTTAGAACCGACATAGAGCTAAACCGGTATTACCGGTATTGTATGATAAGTATGAGTTTAGTCGAGATAATGTCTAAGTTGTTATAGACAAGGCCGAATAGATTTGAGAAGATCTTGTGAACGATGTATATATATTGTGATGTACGCAACGTGAATAGATAACAAAGTATTATACAAGTATCTCTTCTATCTTTCATCTCGTTTTGTAGTTTTTATGAATGACGAATTAGACGTGGAAGGGCAAAGGGATATAGAAAATCAATTATTTTGTTTCTAAGATTTCATTTCTCCATGGCTTGATTCTTGTTCTTCTCCACCTGTCTCTTCTAGGCATTTTTTCTCACTCCAAAAGATTTGTCTTATGGTGCCATGTTCTGCACGTTACAATTTTAAAAAATGAGTAAATGGTAAAATCATCCCTTGTTTGCCTTACACTCGTAAGGAATTCAAGACGATGGAAAATGTCAAAATGTGCGTTTTCGTTACATATATTTTGAAAATCTTATAGATATATATGATATTTTCAAAGCTGAGTTTCATGAATCAAAAAAATATACATCTTAATAACAAAATATTATAGTGAGAACTACAAAATCAGTGGTTAGTAAACTTTTGAGCTAAATATTGTTGGAGGATTTTCTAAAAGCCTAGTGGTTGCAGTTAGAACCACAACCTGAAGTTTCCTAGATTATATTCTCTGGTGATTTTTATATTTCCGAATTTACACGACTAATAGGTCATCTATGCATGTTCTTTCGACTCGTGGGTTTCATCCGTTCCAGCGTTTAGTCCGTTAATTTTTCTAAAAGTTTGAAAATTTTGTTTACCGACCACCATGATATCACGAATTACTTCTCAATAGGTCATGCATTCTTTCACGACTCCAGCCCAAGCACGCGTAGCTCTGGAATTCTAAATGGTGTGTGATAGTAAAAGTAAATCGATTTTGGTGACATAGATCACCAAATTAATTCTTTTAAACTTTTTCATGTATCACAATTTAGGATATGTTACATTTTCATGTTTGATTATAGTGAAAGGCGCCAGTGGCGAACCTATGATTTTTTTTACCAGGGTCATAATTTACACTGTAATTTCAAAAGCTAATAAAAAAGGTCAAACTACAAAAAAAAAAATCATTAGAGTACAACTGGTGCAAGATCAGGTTCGAACCAAGATTGGGGGCTTCAAGACTAGGAGAAACATAACCAACTGAGCTGACTTATTATAACAACGTAAAATTAAAATATTATTTATTTATATTTAAGGTGTGTCAATTGAACCCTCTTTCTCTGCTGTGGGTCCGCCTCTGAAAGGCGCTTTACGAGGCAGTAGATACAAGGTCTTCCATGAAGCCACAACTTCATAGTGGAAACTGGAGTAAATTGCATGAATTAGATACCGTTGGAGGACTTTCTAAAAGCTAAGTAATGCAGTTGGAAGTTGGAACCATACAGTGTATTCATTAATGTTTATCTCAAATTTAATTTTGTTGGGCTTTGTGGATATCAAATCTATCAACTGTTTGTAGCATGTGGCATGTGGGTTTTATGTAATGAAATGGGTGACAAAAAGTCAATATTGTAACCTAAGTAATAAAAATATCAAAACTAAAATCCAAAACCAGTCTAGGACCTCGACTCTAGACTGTAAAGATTTTAATTATTTACAAAAGTACCTAGAACCGAATCATAACCAGAACCCGATTAAGAAAATGGTTTAGGACTTAGCTTTATAAGTGTATTAGTATCAAATATATGTTTATAGCTTCTGGGGTTGCTGGCATATTATTTCTAAGACTGAGTCCAAACTAATGAAACTCAAAGAAACTTATACAAAGCTTTGATGGTTGTGAATGACCAAATTAAGGTTGAGAGCATTTTTGGTAGAAGGTTCCAGACCCTTAATTTGGTAGTGAGTTCCTAATTATTTACTTATTGAATTGTTAGATTTAACTTTAAGGGGAGTTGTCAGGGGCGGATGTAGTAAGAGACGTACGGGGTCACGTGCCCCCTCTCATTCTTCATTTCCTTTAAGTAATTATGGTTATTCAAATGACAGTGTCCCCAACTAATTATAAAACAGAGTGAAAAAATTTATGTGCCCCCAACTAAATACAGATACGCCTCTGGGAGTTGCTAGTATATTATCTGAATACTTGTATAGTTACGACAATCATCTCAAGAAGAATAAATACTGAATGGAACTTCAGCTAAAAATATATGATTTGCTTATACATAACGATCTATCTTTCTTTAGAAAATTTAAAATAGCTGAGATTCATTGGCATTAATATATTTGAAATTGTAGAATACATGATTTAATATATTAATTTAATGTTCATTTGTTACCATATATTTATTTATTTATTTTTGAATAAAACCCCATTTTTGACTACCATTTATTTATGACTAGGACCGGCCCGCCTTACGGGCGGGATGATAATTTAAAAATAATTTAAATAGTTTAAATAAATATTTTTGATTCTTGTTTAATACTTGTTTTTATTTTAAAATCTTTTGTTCTATATTAGTATGAATCATTATTGGTTGTTATTCTTTATTCAATTTATTATCATTAAAATTAACTAAAATTTTTCTTACGATTAATAAAATTGCCTATTTGAAGTTTTATTCTATTTTTATTTTAATGGTGTAGAATTGTTGATTTATTTGTTTAATTTGAAGTTACCTTAGTTTTATTCATTCTCTTACATTATTTTATATCATGTTGTTATTCGACTTATAATTATATATTTTAATTTACACGATTGTGGGTCTTTGTTTATAGTTTTTTTTTCTAGAATTCTTGACCTAAATATTTAAAATACATTCTACATTTATTTAGTTAGAATAAATTAACATATATTTTTTATATAAAAAAATTATTCGATTTTGTTTTTATTTTTATTTTTATTCTATTTTCCTAATATTTTTTTGATTATTGATTAGTTTTTTATTGTGGTCTTATTTTCATAAAAAATTTTTATCTATTATTTATTACTATTTAATTATATTTTTTATTTCTTTTTTATTTTTCTAATCTTGAGCTTCGTGATAAAATGATGGAATGATTTCAGAAGCTTTACGTTTTTTATTTGTATTTAATAAAACGTGTAAACAGAATATCATTAAAAAAAATATTTTTTATTCTTTTTCTAAAGTGTATGTATTTTAGA